>JABUQX010090288.1:7500-10000 GCA_015478945.1 Trachelipus rathkii | reverse complement strand
AATCCTTAATATGAAAAATTTCTTTTGAATGACGTTGAATACAAATAAATAAGAAACTTATTAGCACGAAAATTAATGTTCTTTAATGTAAGAAAAGTTGTTATAGTAATATTTATAACATTCATTAGTATTGAAAATTGTAAAATTCATGCAAGAGGTTTTATCTTCTTAATGATGTACGATCTTGATTCCCCTTGTTCGAAATTAAAAAAGAATATTAAAGTCTAAGTGTTATAGCATCATCTGAATTGTTAAACTGGTTCGAAGAGTAAATGTGAATTTAAATGTCAAATGATGAAATTAAAATTTCAAAAAAATTGGGAAAAAATTTAAAACTAATTTATTCATCTCTTCATGTTGAATTTTGATAAAGATTACATGACGGGAAGAACATCAATAATGTTCAAAACATGGTTTCAACAGTGGTAAACTATATGGACAAGCATTAATGATATCGCCACTCTAATAAAAGAAGATTGTAGCTTAGAATGATTAGATAATATTGTTTCGAGAAAAATTAAGGTGTTAAAATGTTATGCAAGATAATAGCTGAATCATGCACTATAACGTTCTAGATTTTGCTAGAATAAAAGTAGCTAAAATATAGCTAGACTAATAGCTTATCGCATATTTTGAAAACTTCTTATATGAAAATTATAAGAAACCCCTGTTCAAAAATTCGGATTAATAAATAATTCAAAGACAACAGGACAATGAATTGTTTTAAATTGGTGTATAGCCAAGATCTGATGGTTTAGATGAAGGTCATCCAATAATGAATGGCGAAGGACCGATTATCCTAAGTAGAGTTAAAGCTAGAATCAGAAAAATATAAATCTTGGAAAAGGGAATCAGAGAGTCGGCAGATTGAACTAATCAAGATTTAAATAAAATTTGAAATCAGAACTGATTTGTCTTCTGTCTAACGTTATATTTGGTACTAGTGTAATAGGAAGGGAATAAATGGATTTATATGGTTTGTCCTTTAGGGTACTAGTTGGAGAATAGACTATTAAACTGTTGATTTTACTTTTTAATATCATGTTATAATTGATTTGTTATTTGATTTGAAAGAGGAGAAAGAGATCGTATCCATTTACTAATATTTTAGGGAATAGCATGGAAAATAAACGTATCCATGTCGATTCTGTTTGCGTAGCCACATTATAATAAAAGGAAAATTTATTGAAGATTAATCATTTACCAGAATGAATGTAGTGATTTCATGGTTATAATTGTTTATGAACTGTGACAAGATGAACTAGGTTAGGATGTAATGTCTTCGGCTTTTTTTAAATAGTTTAACATTCCTCCAATAACTTGAGTCACTTATGTTTACATTCAATTGTTTAAAATATAAATGATCTCCATGGGAATATTTTATGTTAAGAGATTTTTTGTTATTATATGGATGGTCTAATTTTATTAATTTTGGCATCTTTTTACCAAAACCACTTTTAAAAATATCTTCCTAAATAATTAATAACTGCTAAAGGCGGAATTGTCTTAAAAATGGGCAAAATGAAAAAACTGTTTTTAAAATATAAGTTGGAAGTGAAATTCTAGCAATCATTGATTGGCGCTAAAAAAATAAAATATTTTGAACATGATAATAATATTATTACTAATTCTAATATATTTTGCACCACCTAGTGCAAAAGGTTATTTATCATGTCTATATTAAATTTTTGCACCACTTAGTTGGCAAAGTAGGCGTGTATCTCCTAATAATTATTTTTGCCCAGTAGTGTACAAACCCACATTACAATTCTCTCTTAAAAAAGGAACGTGGTTCCAGGATTCAAACTACCACAGTATAGCGATGGGAAGTCCGTTATCGTTCATTTCCTTCACTTTTCGGCCTTTTGAAATTGTAGATGCGGAAGGCATTGTGGGTTGTATAAATTATTTGAACTGTTTTGTAAGATTTCTGGATGCTGCTTTTTGTATCCTTAGAATATTGGTTTCTATATTTTTTTTATTTTCTTTGGAGGAGGAAAAAGATTCTTCTAAGTTCGTTAGATTGACTCGAGACCTCCGATAAGGGCGGAGTTTAGTCGCTTTCAATAATTCCACTCGGTTACGAAGCAACATCATAGATAAGATTGTGTTTTTCTGGGCAGACAGATATATTGGTGTATCAGCCTTTAATAGGTATTCTCTTTTGGAATAATTGTTTTTATGCTAGAACATTCTAGGGGAGATGTTTCATCATTTCAGTTGCATAAGACAATGTGTAAGGACACTTCAATCAGTTTTTGGCACAATGGCTTTCTCAGAAGGGATGGTGAATATATTAGCTGATGATAACTTGCTTTATTCTAAAAATAATAAAGTATATAGAGATTCATTAAATAAACTTCATTAAAAAGCTGTTTAGAAAATGTTTTTAAATCAAAGGTTGTAAGAAAAATATGAAAGAAGACTTTAACAAAACGACAAAGAAAAACAAAAATAATAATAAAAAACTAAAAAATCGAGGGAGCGTGATTGAACTAAA
>JABUQX010090287.1:40000-45010 GCA_015478945.1 Trachelipus rathkii | reverse complement strand
TATATATATATATATATATATATATATATATATAATTATGATTATTATGCAATATTTAACATCTATATATATATATATATATATAGTGTATAGTATATATATATATATATATATATATATATATATATATATATATATATATTTAAGATATATATATATATATATATATATATATATATATATATATATATATATCAGTGGCGTACCTTGAAGATTACACTTGGGTAGGCAAAGTTATATATATATATATATATATATATATATATATATATATATATATATATATATATATATATATATATATATATATATATATATATATAGAGAGAGAGAGAGAGAGAGAGAGAGAGTCAAAATATTTTTTTCAAATTATTTCGTACGATTTCACTGGGTGAACGAAAGTTTCGTACTCGCGAAAATTTGCGTATTTTTTCGCTCGAACAGCAAGGTATGACGCTTGGCTTTTTCCTATATATTTTATATGAAATATGAAGATCTACCCGTACGCCCATAGCTTTGACATTTATTCTTGGGAACAGAGTAGGAAGGAAAATTTCCAAATGAATTTAATTATTATAATTGTTGCTAATGCAGTTGTTTTTCTTTTATTTTATAAATCAGTTTCTTTTTTCACTTTCAAATAAAATTGTAATAATTTATTTTACTTTACCATTTAAATTATTTTATTAAAAAGACTCAAAAATATTGGGTAGGAGCTACCTACCCTTCCTACCCTATGCTATATATACAATATATAATATATATATATATATATATATATATATATATATATATATATATATATATATATATATATATATATATATATATATATATATATATATATATATATATATATATATATATATATATATATATATATATATATATATATATATATATAGGGCCTATAAATATATATATATATATATATATATATATATATATATATATATATATATATATATATATATATATATATATATATATATATATATATATCACTGTATCTTGGGTTCAAGTACATTTTGTCAAGTACAAGTACAAGTACTCTAGAATTGTTCAAGTACAAGTACAAGTACAAGTACTCTAGAATTTGTTCAAGTACAAGTACAAGTACAAGTACATGGCATCATATAGTACAAAATAAAAAAAAAAAAAATAATAAAATATTATATATATATATATATATATATATATATATATATATATATATATATATATATATATATATATATATATATATATATATATATATATATATATATATATATATATATATATATACAGTGGCTATATATATATTTTTTTCGGGGGGGGCCAGACAAAAATATTTTCTTATATATATATATATATATATATATATATATATATATATATATATATATATTATATATATATAGCATATATATATATATATATATATGTTGTTATATTTTATTTATATATATATATATATATATATATATATATTATATATATATATATCTATATATATATATATATATATATATATATTTATATATATATATAAGGTTATATATATAAATTAATTTAACCTCTGACTTTATGTTATAATCGGATATGATACCTAAAAATGCTTTAGTGTTTAAAAATTTCGTGGGAGCCATGGCCCTGCCCCTGGATATGCCACTGTATATATATATATATAGGAGAGAGAGACTAGCGAATGTCTATGTATATATATATATATATATATATATATATATATATATATATATATATATATATATATATCATCATCATCATTATCATCATCATCATCACCCCTCTTCTCTCCACAAGATTGAGTGTAAGGTGCGTGGAATATGCACCGGAAAAAGAAAATATGAAGCAAGTAGAAAAGAAAGCCCAGCTTTACTGCCCCTTTATACCAATTAGTGAGAACTCGTCGCAGCCAGAAAAATCCACCTCTACAGCTTCACGGACCGCGATGGACCCTCCTTTATGACATCTCGTCAATGGGTTCATTCTGGCCCAGGGCTACAACCATACCTCCCTCCTCACAAACCCCGCCATTCACTCCTGTTATGCACCTTCTTTCTCGCTCTGCCAAATTACTTCTCTCCTCCAGGCAATACTCTTCTGACCTAATCCACTTTTTCTTCTGGTCTCCCATCCGGTCGATTCCCAACACACTTTCACCACAATACATCCGTTTAACCACCGGATCATCATCCATCCTTTCCACATGACCAAACCATCTCAACGTAATTTTCATATACTCTCTCATTTACCCCATTCTCCACACTAAACAACTTTCTAATACGTTCATTCCCTCTATTTTATCATTTCTTTTCAAACCTAACACGCCACTAAGATTGTCCATCTGAACACAAAATATTTAGATCTATACCTCTTATTCCAGACCATAGTACCACTTAACATTAACACAGGTAACAACATACCCTCATGTATGACCATAGAGCACTCAAGACATAGTCCCTTTACATCCACGCCAAGGATTAATTGCACCAGCCACCTTAGTGCCATTCACAAATTTACTACACTGCATCATCCGCTCCCTTTTCATTTAACATATATCCTAAATATTTAAATTCAGACACTTTTTCAAGCTGCTCACCATCTAACATAACTTCACACCGAGGACTGTCGTCACTCACAACCATAACCTTACTAAGTTTAATCTAAGTTTACTTTCAAACCCCTCCTTTTACACACCCTATAAAAATATCTCAACCAGTCCCTCTCAAACTCTCTT
Source organism: Trachelipus rathkii (assembly GCA_015478945.1). NCBI lineage: Eukaryota > Metazoa > Arthropoda > Malacostraca > Isopoda > Trachelipodidae > Trachelipus > Trachelipus rathkii. The sequence goes on along the minus strand of JABUQX010090287.1, from coordinate 42,267 downwards.
CAAATTCGCCACACAAAACCAAATCATCCTCATATAATAGGTGGTGGGAACCTTCCACTCCCTTCCATTCTCCTATTCTAACACTGGTCTCCCTTGTCGAAATCACTAAAATCTGATTTTTTTCATAACCATCATCCATATACAGATTGGATCGCCAAGGAGATATGGCACATCGCTGTCTCACTCTGCTATTAATATTAAACCAATCACTTTCGACTCTATTTTTTCTTCACACGCTTCACTATCGTCATACATACTTTCGATTCCATTCAGAAGCTTACCATCAAGACCATATATCACTAACACCTGCCAAAGAGCTCCCCTATTAATCCTATTATATCGCTTCTTGTTGCACTCCATAAATCCTAAATACAAATTATTTTTCCTCCCTCATTATCCCAATCATTTACTTCAATGTACAGATTTGATCCACACATCCTCTCTTGGCCACTTCTAAACGTAACCTTGTTCTTCCTAAAATCAGTTCTTCTTGTCAAGGACGTAATTTCTTTCCACCAAAATACTAGCGTAGCAGTCTTCCCTACAACACTCAATAAACTAACCCTGTAATACCTACAGTTGACTTATCCCCCTTACCCTTATATAAAGGGTACTATTATTGCTCTCCTCCATTCCCTCGGAACTATACCCTCCATAAATGCTTTGTTATACAACTTCCAAATCCAATCAATCACCATCTCGCATATATATATAGCATATATATATATATATATATATATATATATATATATATATATATATATATATATATATATATATATATATATATATATATATATATATATATATATATATATATATATATATATATATATATAATATGGTTTTGTGAGGATCTGAAGAGAATTTGAGAGGATTGGTAGAGGGATTTAACAGGGTGTGTAAAAGAATGGGTTTGAAAGTAAACGTAGATAAGAGTAGTTAAGGGTTGTGAGCGAGGATAGTCATCGGTGGAAGTTATGCTAGATGTGAGCAGCTGGAATAAGTGACTGAGTTTAAATATTTAGGATATATATGCTGACGAAAAGGGAAAGGATGATGCAGAGTAAGAAAGTTGTGAATTGCAGGAAAGTGGCTGGCAATTAAATCCTTGGTGGATGTAAAGGGACTAAGTCTTGAGTGCACTAGGGTTCTGCATAATGCTTGTTGTTACCTGTGTTAATGTATAGTAGTGAAACTATGGTCTGAATAAGAAGTATAGATCTAGTATAATGTGTTCAGATGGACAATCTTAAGGCGTTAGGTGTAAGAAGAATTGATAAAAATGAGGAAAGAACATATTAGAGAGTTGTTATGGTGTGAAAAGGGATAAATGAGAGAATAAATGAAAGTACGTTGAGATGGTTTGTTATGGAAAGGATAGATGATAGTCGATTGGTTAAGCAATGATGAGTGTGTTGGGAATCGACTGGACTGGGAGACCGAAGAAAAAGTGGATTGAGTTAATAAAGGAATGTCTGAGGGAGTGAAATTTGAGTTTGGCAGGGCGAGAAGAAAAGGTACACAGGAGTGAATGGCAGGGGCTTTGAGGGTATGGTTGTGGCCCACCTGGGCTAAGGGATGAACCCCCACATTGGCGAGATGCCATAGTGAGGGTCCGTCGCGGTCCCGTGAAGATCTTGGGTGAATTTTTCTGATTGCGGCGAGTTTTCACTAATAAAAGGAGGTAAGGCTGGCTTTCTTTTCGACTTGTGTCATATTCTTTTACTACTTTTCTTTTCTTGGGAAAAAAGGTGGTTGATAATGATGATGATGATGATGATGATGATGATGATGATGATGATGTGATGATGATGATGATGATGATGATGATGATGATGATGATGATATATATATATATATATATATATATATATATATAATAGTTATGGGAAGTTATAGTAGAGTATATTTATATATATATATATATATATATATATATATATATATATATATATATATATATATATATATATATATATATATATATATATATATATATATATATATATATATATAGACATACTTTATATTTATAAATAAAAATTTATTTAGAATATATATAAGAAATAATAATATCAATACGTAGGAAAATGATAAAAAGAAAATAAAAAATATTGGCAAGTTAAAAATGCCAAAAGTACTTGCAAGTACCAAGCACAAGTACCAAGTACAAAAGGCTCAAGTACAAGTACAAGTACAAGTACACTGGTTTTAGAAACTGCAAGTACAAGTACAAGTACAAGTACTCCAAAAAATGTACTTAA
>JABUQX010090287.1:32500-35000 GCA_015478945.1 Trachelipus rathkii | reverse complement strand
ATAATAATAATAATAATAATAATAATAATAATAATAATAATAATAATAATAGTTTTAAATATGTTTATATCTTATATTTATTTCTTAATATGTGACTAAGATTTTTGCTTCTTTTCTGCTTTCAAATAGGCACTAACTGCCTGTCGATATGAATGTCTGATTGCCTGTCCCAGACTGGCACTAACTGCCTGTCAGTCTGAGTGCCCGTCACAGACTAGCACTAACTGCCTGTTGGCCTGAGTGCCTGCCCCAGGCTGGCACTAACTGCCTGCCAGCGTGCGTGCATTTCCCAGACTTCCGCTAACTGCATATCAGTCTGAATGCCTGTCCTCTTCCAGAATGGCACTACCGGCCTGGCAGCCTGAGTGCATGTCCCAGAGTGGCACCAACTATCTGGCACTGGCAGCCTGAGTGAATGTCAGTACGTTCAATCTCACAAAAAAATCATTTTCTGAGACTATTATATATATATATATATATATATATATATTTATACTTCAACATATGTTAGTATATATATATATATATTTATATATATATATATATATTTAAATATATGATTGTATATATATATATATATATATATATATATATATATATATATATATATATATATATATATATATATTTATATATTTATGTAAATATTTTACTGTATATATATATATATATATATATATATATATATATATATATATATATATATAAAAGTTATATATATATATATATATATATATATATATATATATATATATATATATATATATATATATATATATATATATATATATATGCGACCAGTTTTATTTTGAAGCACTTTTTTAAACGTTTGTTTTGGGGTGGGTGGGGTGGGGGGGGAACTGTACCCTAAACACCGACATTTTTTTATTCTTTTGAAAACTTTATTTCTGGTATAAATTTTGATGAAACAAGTACCAAAAGAGAAAACTAGCAAAATCATTTCCAGATCTTCGCTAAAATTTAAGATAGGTTCAGTAGAAAAACATTTTATCCTCATTTCTGTTTTTCAACAAAAAAAAAAATCATTAATATTTAAATAAAAAGGAAAAAAAATATATTCGGATCATGAATCATACACCGAAATGCAGATCTGACTCAAACATTTTTATATCTGTTTAAAAATAAAAATATATGTTGTGGATAAGGAAAATGCTGAAAAAATTTCTTAATTATTAACATAGAGTATATGAACATGAGTCGTGGTGAGGTGCCTGGTGCGTTCATATTGGTGCAGTGTGTCACATAATTTAAAACTCCCTGTGCGGTGCGGTGCGGAAATATCCGGTGCTGGGCAAACACTAATATGAATTGTATAATATCTTAATCTTTCTTCTTATTAGCCATAGATTTTAAAACTGAAAATAATCCAGAGTTGGGCATTTCGTATTCAGCAATTCCGCAATTTTTGGAGTAACAAAAAAATTTGCGGAATAGCGATAGCGATAATTTGGAAAACTTACCGAAATTGCAGTTCCGCAACTTTTTTCATATTATCGCTATTCCCCAATTTTTGTTATTCCAAAAATTGCGGAATTGCGGAATTGCAGAATTGCGGAAAGCGAAATGCCCAACTCATTCAAAATATACGTTAAAAGATATAAATTTTGACTTTATTGATTTTTATTTATGACTTAGGTTAGGTTAGGTTAGGTTACATCTATTTACCCTTCATATAAACAAACTTAAAAAATACATCATTTTACTTCATAGACTAGCTACTTCTGTTTTTTGAACCCTCCTCCATTATCTGAACTTAGAAAATGATTGGAATCATTAAATACATTGAGTCAAAAGTTAAAAGTAATTTGAACATAGGCGTAACTAGAGAGGGTGCAGGAGAGCATGTTCACCAGGCTTACTGAAATTCTCAGAGACAGAGGCAATGCCCACCCACCCAAAATTATTCCCTAATTAAGGCAATGAAATTTAAAAACCAAGAAATGGAAGCTACAAGGAGGAAACATATCGTATGTGTTAACTAATCGGTTTCATTTGGAGAGGGCCCCTGGTCTGATTCCTATAGTGACCTTCTTTTAAGAAGGGGCAAAGCCGGCATGAGTTTTGGTCTTTTAAGTGAAAATATATAATTTTTAAACATTTTGGTAATATTAAATTTATTTATTATAAAATATATGTAACCGTAAAGTATTAGCCTATATAAATTAAATAATTATTAATTATTGAAAGTATTAGCCTATATAAATTAAATAATTACTAATTATTGAAAGTATTAGCCTATATAAATTAAATAATTATTAATTATTGAAAGTATTAACCTATATAAATTAAATAATTATTAATTATTGAAAGTATTAGCCTATATAAATTAAATAATTATTAATTATTAGCATAGCTCTATATAATTAAATAATGAACCTTAATTATTGAAAGTATTAGCCTATATAAATTAAATAATTATTAATTATTGAAAGTATTAGCCTATATAAATTAAATAATTATTAATTATTGAAAGTATTAG
>JABUQX010090287.1:0-25000 GCA_015478945.1 Trachelipus rathkii | reverse complement strand
ATATTAATAATTATTATTAAAATAAATATTATTCGTTCAAAATATTCTACAAAAATTTTGTCATTTACATTCGAGAAAACAATTCATATAAATGCTACTAACTTAAAATATTCTACAAAATTTTAATATTTACATTGGAAAATGACATTCATATATTATTCTCTCACAATATTCGACAAAATTATGTTCTTTTCATTGAACAAATAAATTTGTTACTATTATTCTTTTAAAACATTCGATAAAATTGTTATCTTCGTTCGATAAAATCGTTCATAAATGACTCGAGGAAAATTGTCATTAACGTCAGATAAAAATATTTTTTTTCATGCAAGGTAGATTATTATTATTATTATTATTATTATTATTATTATTATTATTATTATTATTATTATTATTATTATTATTATTATTATTATTATTATTATTATTATTATTATTATTATTATTATTATTATTATTATTATTATTATTATTATTATTATTATTATAATTATTATTATTATTATTATTATTATTATTATTATTATTATTATTAGATATATTTATTATTATTAAGATTATAATTATTAGTATTATTATTATTATTATTATTAATTATTATTATTATTATTATTATTATTATTATAATTGATATTATTATTATTATTATTATTATTATTATTATTATTATTATTATTATTATTATTATTATTATTATTATTATTATTATTATTATTATTATTATTATTATTATTATTATTATTATTATTATTATTATTATTAATATTATTATTTAGGGTTGGCCGACACATCGGAGGTGCGCTCAGGCTGGTGCAGTGCTAAAAAATCCGACGTCTGTTCAACCATAGTTCAAAAGAATTATATCGATATTATGTTCTTACAATACAGGATTGCTCAGTTTTCACATCCCCGGATTGCTAAGCCTGTTGTGAGAACCTTCATGCTTATAAAAGAAAGAAGAATTTGGAAGCCAAAAAAAAAATTGTGTACTAGGACATTACTGGAAGATGACAATAAAATTTTTTTAAATAGAAACTAGTGACAATGACTTTTTGTAACTAGTAACTAGTGACTAATTAAAATTAATTGCAATTACATAAAGTTGAAACTAACTAGTTAAAATTAAAGTAACGTTGAATTAATTAATTAATTAAAAGTAACTAGTTACTAGTAACTAATATCTAATTACAATTATAATTAACTAATTAAATTAAAATAACTCATTGCTAGTAACTAGTAAGTATTAGACCTTATCTATATATATATATATATATATATATATATATATATATATATATATATATATATATATATATATATATATATATATATATATATATATATATATATATATATATATATATATATATATATAAATATATATATTATATATATATATTAAAGTATATATATATACATATATACATATATACATATATTTATTATATATTATTATATATATATATATATATATATATATATATAGACTATATATATATATATATATATATATATATAGTTAAAAACATTTTAAAGGAAATTTCTTAATGACAAAAATTAGTAACCCAAAATTATATTAAATTTATATTTAAATTCAATTTTTTTTCCTATTTCTATATATAAATAGAAATTAGATAATTTAAATAATTGTATTGAAATTGGACATAAACATTTCCGCCATTATATATATTATATATGATGAATATATATATATAGTGATATATATGATATATATATATATATATGAGTATATATATATATATATATATATATATATATATATATATATATATATATATATATATATATATATATATATATATATATATATATATATTTAATATCTAATTCCATTTCTGGTATTTAAATCTGAGTAGTATTTATTTATCGTTATTATTAATTAATTAATTATTATTATTTATTAATTATATACTAATCGTTATTATTTCTGACTCTCTAAGTTGTTCAAAGCAAATATCTCTCGCCATATTTCTCAGTGTTATTCTCAATGTTCTCGTTTTGCTTTTTTGTGTAAGAAGCTCATGTCATTGCAGATATCATACAATACTCTAAATACATTTTCCTTTCAACAAAATTTATCTATTTATCTATCTATTTCTAGTATTTATCTATCTATCGCCATCTCTAATACTATCTATCTATCTTTAACACTCTAAGCTATTTTGATTATTTTTTTTTATTATTTAATTGTTTACCATTTAAATAATATAAGGTGTATTCGCTAGCTTTTTTTTTTATTAACTTTTTGCTTATTCTTATACTGTCCTGTTGCCAGTTTCCTGTGGCTCTTCTATCATATTTTATACTTCTTCAGGAGAATCTGATCTGAAAGACTTTATATTATTATCAGCAAATCTTTTCAATTGATATTTGAAGTCTCACGCCAATATTTCTGGATATTTCTGAATACTTTAAATAAAAATTTTTTTGAATATTTCTGAATATTTTCTGAATATTTGCGTTTAATTAATGAATTTTCATTAAAGTTCCATAACTTTGAATATTTGCATACATTGAATATTTCCAAATATTTCCCTTGAATATTTGAATATTTCTGAATATGTCTGAATATTTCTGAACATGTCTGAATATTTCTGAATAATTCTGAATATTTCTGAATATTTCCTCCACTACTGCTGACAATAATTCTAATGCAATCGAATCTCACCGTTTAAACTCCATTTTTATTACTATCTATAAATATAATTGAAAGTTCCTATGGCATTATCATCATATTATGTATATTACAAATAATTATATTATGTATCATGTATTTTTTATTAAGATGCAATATATATTGGTTTGCACAATTTGATTATATTATTCGTGCACTCTAAAAGAACCAGAAGCTAAAACTAGAAGCTAGAATCCATTAAAGCCATGCATAGCCATAGTAATTATATCTTCACACCATCAGCCAAATAATTATTTAATCAGATCAGTTCTCTCTCTCTCTCTATATATATATATATATATATATATATATATATAGAAGAATATATAGTAGTTATTTATATTTTTATAATTTAGAGTATATATATATATATATATATATATATATAGATATATCTCTTATATATATATATATATATATATATATATATATATAGGCATTGTGTAAATACTTTTTATATGTGAACGTCATGTGATACTATTTCAGTGAGGAAATAAATTGTCCTTATTTTAATTTTTTATTTTTTTTATTTCAGAAACGCCGATCAATCCAAAAGCCGAAATTTAATCCTATTATTATTATTATTATTATTATTATTATTATTATTATTATTATTATTATTATTATTATTATTATTATTATTATTATTATTATTATTATTATTATTATTATTATTATTATTAGTATTAGTATTAGTATTATTATTATTATTATTATTATGATTATTATTATTATTATTATTATTATTATTATTATTATTTTTATTATTATTATTATTATAGTTTGATTTTCAAACCACTTTCTCTGCTCAGTATTTTATAACGGCAATGATTCAATTTAAGTGTTTGATTTTATTGCCTTGTTATGACTTGTTTTGAAGCTTGTATAAAACCACTTATTTATATATACATATATATATATATATATATATATATATATATATATATATATATATATATATATATATATATATATATATATATATATATATATATATATATATATATATATATATATATATATATATATATATATATAGCAGTATAGGTTACAACATATATATATCGATATTTGGTAATATCGATAGTTATTTTTTATTTATATAAATATATATATAGTTATATATATATATATATATATATATATATATATATATATATATATATATATATTTCAGAGTTGGTCAGACCACATAGTCACTGACAAAAGATGTTAGATGTTTTACTGAACAGAAAGAAGTTTAACGATGAGTTGAATCATCATCGGAAATGGATCTACTCCTAGTCCGATTGGACTTTCTTCATGTCTTTTATTTTATGAGAGAGGGAATATGTAATATTTTTTTAAGCGAAAAAAAATATTGATGAATAATTTGTCCAGTCGCTTTAGTGTTATGGTTGGGTAGAGAGAGGTTGGTAGTCACTGGTCAAGCAGTCGTCTTACTGCAAATAACAATGACTTACAGAAAGTTTTTGAAACGAACGGCAAAGAAGTCAGTACGTTTTACTTTTTTATACTTGAAAAGAAAGGCAAAGAGGTCGGTACGTTTTTAGACCGGTACGTTTTTAGACCGGTACGTTTTTAGACCGGTAAAAACTCCAATTCCGTCTCCATCATTTTTAAATTATGAGATTCAGGGTCTAAGCCTTTTATTTTAGGGACAATTACTTTAATGCTGCTACTCTGGGATCAATCCCGCGACCAAAAAAAAAATTATTTTTCTCCGCCGCTTTAGGCCCTACTCAGAGCATTGCGGTTGTGCGGCTATGCGGCTATGGGGCTATGCGGCTGGGGCTTCCCATCACTGCTTAGTGCTTCCAAATGACAATTGTATATCATTTTTCATTCAAGCTTCTCTTGAGTTCCTTCACAAATTTTTGCCCCGACGTAAGTTCATTCAGAATTTATGGTGTGAGTCCATAGTTTATATATATATATATATATATATATATATATATATATATATATATGTAGTGTGTATATAGTTTGTATAAGTTAGCATATATATATATATATATATATATATATATATATATAAGAAAGTTATATATATATATATATATATATATATATATATGCGTGTGTGTGTGCGAGCTAGTTTGTAAACAGAGCGAATAGCAATAGCGTCTAACGCGTTGTGAAGCGATAGGACTGATAACCCTTTCCTGAACTTTCCTCAACTGGAGTTTCTAGGAGTGCAAACCCATCGGTAAGGCACCGAATGCCAACTAAGGTCCATTTCACCACTCATTATAACAGAGATTATCGACCTTATTGTTTTTTCTCTCTATGCCGTTTGGTAGGAATGCGCGCGCGCGAGTCAGACGACGAGCCTTTTGGTTCAGCGCTTGTTCTAACTCACGGAAAGGTCGACGCAGGGGCATGGGAACGTCAAGAAAGAAGGGCGAATAAGAGGGGTATAAGAAGGGTATGTATATTCAAATAAGAAAGGTAAAAAAATGTGAAAAAAGAAATTTTAAAATTGGAAAATAGACGATGAAATAAGAAACGCTTCAATAAAAAAAATATTAGAGAATTAGTTGTTTTAAAAGGAAAATGTTAAATAAACAATATATATATATATATATATATATATATATATATATATATATATATATATATATATATATATATATATATATATATATATTAAATAAATTTATTTATTTGCATAGACCAAAAAGTGATTGTCACAACGAAACTTTTTTGTCAATATAGCACCACACGAATTATGGTTAACATAACCAAGCTGTTTTTGTTACCATAAACGAAATAGGTGTGTAACCTTGACCAAAAAATTGGTAATAGTAACCAAATATTTCTTACACTAACGAACATTTAGTCAATTTATTTGGTTGTGATTATCAAATCATCATCAACAAAACTGAAATTAGTTACAAGGACCACAAAACTTTAGTTGCATCAACAACACTATTGATTCTCACAATCAAAATTTATTTGTAATAACCTGTTTGATTTATTTATCATGATCAAATATTTTGTTCGGTTAACCAAAACATTTATTAGCAATCAAAGTGGGAATTTGGAATTTGGCAATTGCAACTGAATTTTGGTTAGATTTACTAAATAATTATTTTTAGTTACATAATGTATAGTTATAACTGCAAAAGTTTCGTTGGATTTACTAAATATTTATTTGTTTGTGCTAGAATTTGGTCACTAGGACAAAGGATTGTGATTCGGTTAACCAAAACATTTATTAGGAATCAAAGTGGGAATTTGGAATTTGGCAATTGCAACTGAATTTTGGTTAGATTTACTAATTAATTATTTTTAGTTACATAAAGTTTAGTTATAACTGCAAAAGTTTCGTTAGATTTACTAAATATTTATTTGTTTGTGCTAGAATTTGGTCACTAGGACAAAAGATTTTGATTCGGTTAACCAAAACATTTATTAGGAATCTAAGTGGGAATATTGGTTACCTTAGCAACAAATATGGTTAGATTTACTAAATAATGTTTAGTTACAACAGCAATATTTTCGTTGGATTTACTACATATTTATTTCCATTTGAGCTAGAATTTGGCTACTAGAACAAAAGATTTGTAACTATAGCATTCTTATATTAGTTGCAACAAATATATTACTGTACTCTACAGTAAACTTTGTTGATTTGATTTATTTATGATCATCATATTTTATTTATCCACTGTAAATATTTGGTCAAAGCGAAATACTGATTTAGTTAGGAAAATTAAACTCTGTAGGTATAATGGAGAATTCACTTGCCAAAAGTTAAATTAATAGGAAAAATTAACGGTACAAATAACTATAATCTGCTGAATCACCAAATCTATTTTCCTTTATATTTACATTTTAAATAGTGATTAAATTTTTACAATTAATTTTATCACAAAGAAAATCTCAGATCAATCGATACTGAACACCTGAGCTTTTCTTTATAATAAAATTCTATATAAAAATGAGCTCTTCAGTAGGTTAATATCACAAAAAAAATGTGTTTCATATTAAAGTTATTTGTACCGTTAACTATTCCGATTAAATTAAAAAGTTTTAGCCTGTGAATTTTCCATTAAACTTACAAATTGTAATTATCGTTAACTAATCAGTTTTCAAAACCAAATATTAACAACTGATAAAGAAAATATGATCTTCATAAATAAAATACAATGCTTGTGCAATTTTTTATATTTTTTTTGTAAGGAATAATCGTAATTGAAATTACAGATTTTAAATTACTAATTATCACAATTAAGTAAATCAGAGTTAAGTTAATTTTACATTTACCTTTTCAGATATTTGAAATAAATTTTATGTAACAAAATATACATTGCTTACAAATTATAATTAGAGCAAAGAAAGTACTTCAATGCTCAAGTGTTAACATAATTGGCAACAGAGGATGAAAAAAAAACAGGTGCAAATGATTTATATAATAGAAACGAAAATAAAGACTACAGAACATTTTTTAACTGAATATAATAATAATAATAATAATAATCATAATAATAATAATAATCATAAAGAATAATAATCATAAAGAATAATAATAATCATAATAATAAAGTATTTATCATATATTAAAGATTCCACTTAAAAATTTTTTACCACCAATAAAATTCAACTTATAGGAGTTATAATCGACACACTCGGAAAGACATGATAGTGATAGACTTTTATTTTCGGGTTTCTCAATTTCATAAGCATGAAAATGAGTGTTAAATTCAAGCGTTCTGTATGGCTTACCACAAAATATTAAACGGGGAGGATCATAAACAAAAATGTAAATTATTTCAAAAAATATTGGCATATCATCTTTAAGTGCATTAAACAAAAAATATTTTGATTTATAGGTACGGCCATTAAAAATAACACGACGATAAGCATTAAACCTTTCCCCATAAGTTGATAAACTTGCATTAAGACGTACTATTTCAGGAAAATCCATTACATTTATTTTTTCTCCACAGACAAGAGTATCATCCAAACATCTGTTGGAAATTAAACGATAAGAAAATTTTAATTGATATTTAGTAGCAATTGTTTTAAGTAGATTTCTTCTACACTGACTAGTATTACTAATTAATTTCAACTCTCTATGTTTCGCTTCAAATCTCATACACCATAAATTAATAAGAGGACCATATTCACAAACCATCCGCGGATAGTGCACCATAAAATGATGTTTAGGCTTTAAATTAGAATCTGAAAATAAATTTAAATACATTTCATGATGTTCTGAAATAAGAGTAGACAGTAAAACATGAATTCCCTTTTGAAGTGTGCTTGAAAATAAAATATCTAAAATTTGTCTAAGTATCAAATACAATTGCCAATGTTTGTCACTGCATGGTATATAACTTCCTATAAGGTAAGGAAATATATTTACAAAGGAAATCATTTCCGATGCAGAAAAACCTAATGAATCTTTGACTAAATTTTCGTGTTTTATGCAAGGTACTGCAGCTTCATTTTCTCCGTAACTGTAAAAACGAATCCTATTATTTAAAGTTTCAAGTGAAAAAATATTTACATTTACATAAAAAAGTATGATTTTACTCAAATCAAAATTACAAACACCCTCAGTTATATCGTGCATTAAATCACCAATAACATTGTCCAATATATGAAAATTTGAAACTTTATTAAAAATGCATTCAGATCTTATACCAGTTTCTGAAGGCGTATTTAATAATACCTCTCTTTCATATTCATCTTTCCTCCTCAGTAATAAAATGTCTTCCGTCATTTGTCTTTGCAAGATTTCCTTACTCGCTTTACAATGCCTACAGTAATAATTCGCATTAAAACTTTGAACAAACCCTCCAATTGTATTCATAGCTAAATTATCACCAATAAGTGATATCAGTTGAAAATAAATTTTAAAGTTTCCATTACCGATTTTCACTTCAATACCTTCTGCTTGCAAATAATTTAAATCTTTTATCATCTTGTTGAAAATAATTTCGTTATCAAACATTCGCATATCTGATGAATAAGATAACATTAATAAAAAAATATTTTCTAATCGCGATTGAAACTCTTTAGGAAAACATCGAACAGAAAAGTAAAATGCTCCTATTTTGTTCTTACCAGCATGTGAACCCAATGGATTGCCACATTCAAAATCATCATAGTAAAGAAGGAGTGGAAAAATTCTTCTTCCTGGGTAATTTAATTTACTAGTGGCCATATTCCCATTACTAATATCATTTAAAAGTACAGACTCTGAACAAGAATCCATGTATTTACATGCAATATCATAAACGTTGTCCATCGAGAACAAACATTTTAAGGTATCGATAATAGGAATATAACAAATACGAATGGGAACTTTTTCTATGACTGTTTTAAGTTTATATTTCTTCAGTTTGGTTTTATATCCTATCGTTATAAGCTGAGGATCAACATACACCTCTTTTTTACGTAGATACTTTAAAGTTAAAAATTCAGTACGAAATACTGAAAATGGATTTTGAACGCTATTAAAAACCTGTTCTAGAGCATGCGAGTCCATATCACGAAAAGTAGAAAGAATTTTGTGTTTAAGCAAGGGCAAGAATGATGAATTAAAAATTAAATTCTCAGCTTGGAATATTTCCTCTCTAATTTTCTTTCTTGATGCAAAATCATTATGAAATTTTTGAGAGACAAATTGCAGAATTTCTTCCTCGAATTTACTTTGTAGGGCTGAAACATCATATTCTAAAAAAGAGACTTGACATTCGTCTTTCATTTCTAAAGGATGAGAAAATTTATCATTAGATAGATTAATATTTTGACGTATTAAAGTAGATTGAATAATGTTACTGGAAGCACCGCTTGAAGACTCTAAAAGATTATCATTATTAGAACTAATAAAATCATTTTGTGAATTTTGTTTTGTTTTTTTGTAATTTTGATTAGAGTTTATAACTTTTAAATTGGAAAGATGTTTTTTCAAATGTCTTTTAAAGGGCCATTTTAAACAAAATTGCTTTTGGCAATTACCTTGCCCACATATAAATTTACTTTGAGAATACTGCTCTGGGTGAAAAACTTGCAAATGTAATATCAAACTAGAATCACTAGGTACTTTTCTCTTACAATAAAAGCAAACAAAACTAAATTTAGCAATTTCCATTTTCTAACTATAAATTTTAAGGTTATCAAAATTTTAATCCGAAATTTCGTCAGTATTATATGATGTTATATCTGAAATTAATTCGCACACATCAGAAACTGTCTTATCCCACTCAGTTGTAATTTCAAAAAAGAACTTCTGTATAAATAACCAAACACTTTCAGATTCCATAGGGTATTGAAGGTGGAAAACATGAAAAGCTTTAAAGCAGTTTTCAATTGCATTTAAGGGTGAATCAAATCTGTATAGCACTTTATTCATAACCACGTAGTAATGCACTGCATTCAGAAGATCTTCTCCCTCAATAATTACAAATGGCTGCATGTGTAATGACATCTCCCCAAGCTTTTCCTGTCTTCGAGAAATGATGTTAGGAATATCATCTGCAATCTGAAAAAGAAATGCATTAATATTAGAATGGAATAAATCATAATACTAATATCCTCAGCATTCTGAAAAAGAAATGCATTATTAAAATGGAATAAATCATAAAATTAACATTTTAACTTTTTAAGGGATATTGTGAGTAATAAAAGTAAAAAGGGAATATATTTTTAATTTAGTAAAAAGTATAATATAAAACTAAATAATAAAATTACCAGAGCATGAATCATGAAAGCCTCTTGCATGTCACCTTTCGAAGGTTTCCAATTTGTATTCTTTTTGGATGGAAGTGCGACTTTTTTGGGTTTTAGCAGCAGGGGTAATAAATACAGAAGAACAGCATCTTCTCCTATAAAGGGAAATTTTGAAAGAAAAAAATATAGCTGGATTTTACAAATTTGGTTTAAAAAACTTTGGCTATTTAAACAAAAATATCAATCCTCGAAATAACATAAGCAATAACACTGCCTAAATACGTACTGGAAAAATTACCATTACAATTATCAAATCCAACTTTATAACTACATTAACTTCTTACAATTTCCCCTTTTTATATAAATAAATTTCTACTTTATTCAAAATATTCCTTTAACTTAAATGCCAGATATTATCAATTCATTATGTAAATATTAGCACGAGATGTCAGTCACGATTAAAGAAATCAAAACTGTTAAATCCCCATTTTATTATACGAGCCCAATTTCCACTATAATTTAAAAAAATTGTTTGATAAAAGATTCCAACTACAACCTCATCTCTGAATAAAAAAAATGGGATGTCTATTCCTACTAAAAACCGAGTGCCACTGAAGGAGACTTACACCCATTCCTAAAATTATGCCACTAAAAACGACTTGAACCTTTTCTTATAACTTATATTTGAAATGAAAACATTTGCGTACATATATTTGATTTCATAGCTATAAAATAAAAATATGGTGGAGTGAATAAGCCCGATTCAAATAGATGTAATAATTATTTACACTGTAAATAGGACATGGTACTGTCATATTTAAAAGAAATTTTTGAAAATTTAATTTTACCTAAAATTTTGGGGAAAAAAAAGTTTATCTTTTTTTAAAAAAGATAAAAATAACCACATGGGCCCCCAAAAGGCAATTTTATGAAAAGTTACAATAATAAAACAAAAGAAAAAAAAAAAAAATACTAACCTTTGAACCTTCAGGGTGAATTTTTCCACAGGTTGGATCATGTTTTATTTGATTCTGTTAGTCTTAATGGTTTAATACTCTCTTTATTGGGGCAATTTCCATTTGAGTAAATTAGATGATGTTCCATATACATAGTTATAAAACAATACTTATCTATAAATTTAATATTAGTATATATTATAATTAATAATTTTATATATTATATTTATTATATTATATATATATTATTATATTTATATATATATATGGTATATATATATATAATATATATTAATATAATTATTATATAGTATTATTATTATTATTATTGTATTATTATTATTATTATCTCTCTCTCGGCCAAGAATGAGGTAAGGTGCGTTATTGATGGAAAAGAAAGTAATAGAAGACTGCACGTCGAAAAGAAAGCCCAGCCCTTACCGCTTCAATATATTAAGCGGACCGTCGGCGTCAGGAAATCGCGCTATGAGTTATGGGACGCGACGGATACTACTAATATATGTAAATCGTCAGGTGCAACGGTTCATTCCTTTACAGGTGGGCACAGCAGGCTCACACACCCGCCATTCATCTCCCTATCAACCCATTCTTCTCGCCTCTACAAACTCAATTTTTTCCTCCAGGCCCTTTACTGACTCAATCCCTTTTTTCTTCGGTCTCCCAGCCGGTCGATTCAACAACTCGCGAACTATACACTCCGCTTAACGCAAACGACTATCATCATCCTATCACATGACAAACATCTCAACATACTTTATTATTTTCTATTTTCAGAACACTATCAGATTTCTCTCTCTATTCTTCAATTCCTCTTTTATCAATTCTTTTCACACTAAAGGACCCTAAGGTGTCCTGCTGCACAACGTTGAACTTTTATGATATTACTCTTTTCCAGACTATAAGTCTCACTTACTGATAGCTTAAGACAGTAACGAATACCCCTCATGTAAGACCTAGGCGCTGCTAGAACTTAGTCCTTCACAATCACACAACGATTAATTGCAAGCCGCCCGTTCTGAAGATTGCACAATTCCTAACTAGCACTCTGCATGCATCGTTCTTTCATCCAACGATATATCCTAAATATTTAGAACTCAACCGCTGCTCCAGCTGGCTGACATGATAAATAACTTCACGACCGAGGACTATCCTCATCAACAACCGGATAACTTGCTCTGTATCTATGTTAAGATTTAACCATTCCTTTTACACACCTACAACTGTCTCTACTAATACTTCCTTAAACTCTCTAGATTACCACACAAAACCGAATCTC
This sequence comes from Trachelipus rathkii, assembly GCA_015478945.1. Classification (NCBI taxonomy): domain Eukaryota; kingdom Metazoa; phylum Arthropoda; class Malacostraca; order Isopoda; family Trachelipodidae; genus Trachelipus; species Trachelipus rathkii. The sequence continues at coordinate 12,366 of JABUQX010090287.1, read as the reverse complement.
CGCCTGATAATAGGTGGGCGACCTCCAGCTCAGGCTCCGTTTCTACGCATCTCTTGACAACCATTGCTGCAACCATCTCTAATTCTTTCAAACACATCATGATAAAATTAAAATAACCAATGGAGCATACACACATCCTGCCTCACTTCTATTAGATATAAAACAATCACTTTTTGACCCATTTAGTTCTGTACACACGCTCACTATCTCTACAATGTTTAATATTCCCATTCAGAGAAGCCTACACCGAACAACCATATATTAGCTAAACAGCCTCCCATAGAGGTTCCCTATTAATCTTATACGCCTGTTGCAAATCCATGAAAACTAAATACAATTTATTCTTCATCTCCCTCATTTTCTCAGTCATTGTTTCAGTGTAAAGATTTGATCCACACATCCTCTACTCCTCCTAATGCAGCTTGTTCTTCACCAATCAGTCCATCAGTCCCGACCACTGCTTTCGATAAAATACTGCATATATTCTTCCTACACACTCATAAACCTAAATTCGCCTATAATTCCTACAGTTCCTTTATGCTCCCTTATGCCTTATATAGGGGTACTATATTACTTGCCTTCTCCTCAATCTCTCGGACTCTCACCTCCTAAACGCTTATTTAACAACTTCCATCCAGTCAATCACTTATCTCGCCTCCGTTCCTGATCATTTCACCAGTAATTTCATCTATACCTGCAGATTATACCATTCTTCAATTTCTCACTAAACCATTATTCCTCCTTGCTAATACCTCATCCCGCAATACATATTCCTTTGCCGCATCAAACCCACATACATTCACTATCACTCTTCATTACTATTAATATATACAGATTCTAAAGTGATCTATTCCACACTCTTCACATACCTTTCATCAGTCCAAAAGCACATCCTACTTCTTTATTCTACCGCAGGTCTCTCTCTTCTCATTCTCTCACGCTTCCGTTCTTCAGAAAGCTTCCTATTACCTTGTAAGTCCTCATTCATCTTCCTTCCAAACTGCATTTACCTCTTTTTTCCTACTACGTATGCACCTTTTTTAGCATTCTTTTTTCCTCCTTATATACTTCCAAACATCTTCTTATAAACTCATGGGTTTTAATACATTCACACGCTTTTTTTTACTTTCCAGCCACTCATGTTACTGCATTCTTAACTCCTCATTTAGCATCCATACTCTTTGCACTGCTAACACTGCTTCCTTCATTGCTCCCATATTGTTCAGTTTCAACTTGGTTCACATTCGATCTGATTTTAACTTGCCGAGTGTTTGTTAGATACTTATCTTATTACTTGTCACTAACTTCTATCATCTTTAATTCTATCCACTTTCCTTCCGTATCACCTTTCCTCTCCATCCAAGCCCCACTAATTTAATTTTACATAGCCAATATCAATGATCCGATAATCCATTCCTAATCCCCTAACTGATTTAAACATCCAACACTACTTAACATCTCTTTTCACCAACACAAATATATATATATATATATATATATATAATATTATTATATATACTTATTATAATATATATATATATAATATTATATATATTATATATATATATATATTCTTATATAATATATATATATATAATATATATATATATATAATATATACTTACTTCTTACCCTGACCCCTCATTGAGGGCCACACTGCCTCGAAAGCGCCGCATCCTTTGGGCGTTTCCACAGGTCTTCAACAGATGTGATAGAAAAGCAGTTCGGGGGGCGTCGAGAGCTGGGCAATTTAGAAGGAGGTTCTTTACTGTATCTGGGTGGTTATGGCATCTAGTACATGTGGGGGAAGTGACGTTATCTAGTTTAAATTTAAATTTATAATGTAATAGTTTTGGGTGGTGTCCTGATCTGCACCTAGCGAGATTAACTTGGTCTCTTCTGGATAGTGAGTTTTCAGCAGGAGAAATTTTTGGTGGTTGGGATTTTAAAATTTTGTTGTTAGGGCGATTTTGTAGCTGAATGCTAGTGAGATGGGTATGTATATGAGAGAGCCAAGTTTTGTTGGGGGAGGGGGGGGAATGATGTTATATATGTCATTATAGAGTTTGGAGGGTGAGGAGGGAGGGAGTTTTAATCTGTGACGGATGGGGTTGTTGAATATTTGGTGACAAGGGTGGGATGGGTTTAAGGTTTTCTGGTAAAATTGTGTTCCTACCATCTCTAAGTGGGAAGTGATAGGGAGAATTTTGGTTTCGTTCTGTAGATGGTGGATGGGGGTTGTTTTGGTACAACCAGTAATTATTCTAAGGGCGGTGTTTTAATTTTTTTTTAATTTTTTTTATGTTGGCTTTTGTTATTGCTGGGAACCATCCAGGGGAAGCATAGTTTAATGTTGTTCTGTGAAGTTGTTTGTTTATATGTGGTGATAAGTGTGTGTTTTCTGTCGCTAAAATCATGTTGGGAAAGTGTTCGGAGAGTGTTTAGTTTACGTATGGTGGAAGATGTAATTTGTTCCATATGTGGGGTGAATGTCAGATGTGTCTCATATGTAAGGCCTAAAATTTTTGGAGTTTTATTAAGTGGAAGGGGGGTGTTATTTAGAAGAGCTATAGGGTGTAGTGAGGATTGGGAACGGTCTGTGGTAAGCAGGGCTGCGGAGTCGTAAAATAAATTTTTTGACTCCGCGACTCCGACTCCTTAAATTCAAATTTGGATTTTCAACTCTGACTCCGACTTCACTTAAACAAAAATTTTAGACTCCGACTCCGACTCAACTTAAAAAAAAATTTTCGACTCCGACTCCACTCAAACAAAAAATTTCGACTCCGACTCCGACTCCAGCAGTAAAATTCAAAATTTCGAGTCTGCCTCAGCTTAGTGCTTACAGGTACAGTAAAACATTTTTTTGAATTTAACACTCATTTTCATGCTTATGAAATTGAGAAACCCGAAAATAAAAGTCTATCACTATCATGTCTTTCCGAGTGTGTCGATTATAACTCCTATAAGTTGAATTTTATTGGTGGTAAAAAATTTTTAAGTGGAATCTTTAATATATGATAAATACTTTATTATTATGATTATTATTATTCTTTATGATTATTATTCTTTATGATTATTATTATTATTATGATTATTATTATTATTATTATTATATTCAGTTAAAAAATGTTCTGTAGTCTTTATTTTCGTTTCTATTATATAAATCATTTGCACCTGTTTTTTTTTCATCCTCTGTTGCCAATTATGTTAACACTTAATTTACAAATTAAATTATCTATAGTATTGTTTGTTTTGAATTTCTATCATTGCTTGAGCCACAATTTTTCAAAAAATCAAAAAAACTAATTCGTGCATTTAGGTAATGGACGCATCTATGCATATTTCAAGGTTGAAGTCATTTCCAAAAAATTGTAGAAGTTGATAAGAAAATTCAAGAAAAATGGTTATGAAAAATGAAAATGCAAACAATGACTACGACACTAAAAAAAAAACGAAATGTTAAAAGAGGTCAAAAAAGCTGCGGTTTGCTCTTATCCCATCAAAATTGTCTGAAAATTAAGAATTTTATGTCAATTTCTAGGTGGGGCTAAAATGGGTCCCAAAATCTCCAATATTGGATCTTCCTTCACTTTTTTTTTTCGCTGTTGCTTTTGAAAAAAATTATCCAAAGAATTCAATCTCCAATGCTATAAGCGGTAAGTAGTAAAGACCATAGATGCAGGACACACAAATCACAACAAATAATTTTCAGTTTCGGAAAATTGTATAACGTAATTAATATATATTCTAATTATAAACAGCCACTATAAATTAACAGTTTATACTTTGTTTCAAGTGTACTTAGAAAGTTAATATATATTAATAAAATAATAATATAATAATGATATAATAAATAACGATAATGATAATGATAATGATAATACTAATAATATAATAATAATAATAAATTAATAATATAATAATAATAATAATATAATAATAAACCTTCTAAACTTCACTTATGAAGATGTTGAAAAATAAAAAACTGGCATTCCTAGATGTTTTACTTTGTTTTATAAATGGTAGAGCCGAAAGAGAAGTAAATGTTTAATGTACAGGTAAATGTTTATACACAAATTATGATTCTAATATACTCGAAAGGTATAAACTATTAATTATTAAAACCCTAATCCACAGAGCCTATAAAATAACTTCAACGTGACGACTCTTTAACAAAGAGGTGATAAGAATAACGAAAAACTTAATTAATAATGGGTACCCTCAATTTAAAATAGAAAAAGTTATAAAAGAACTATAAATAACATTTTAACTCGAAATAAAAATTCACTTGACATGGAAAGCAAATAGCTTTCTATTTTAAATCATTAAATTTGACAAACTTTTCTAGAGAAGAACAAAAATTTAACATAATTGTAAAGGAACATGTTAAGTCTGAAAAGAAGCTATTACACGCCGAGACGAGTGTCCTCATACTTTAGTACCCGTGGTCATTGTTCGGAGGATTACAAAAGTTATGTTGTATATCAATTTAATTGCAAAGAAGTAGGATGTAATTCCTCTTATGTTGGATACACAACTAACACTTTAAGAACCCGAATTATGCAACATGTGGTTTTCTTGCGTCCCCCAGGGCCTCAATACTTTTATGTCTTCGTGGCATATGGAACTTTAGCCTTTTTCTGTCCCCTCATTTTTTCATGCTTCCTGTCTATGTCTTAGCTTCTGTCTCCTTGTGTACGTGTGGTAGTTGGGTTGGCGACCAACTAATACTTACCCCACCAAAGGAACAATGGCAGGAACGTTGGTGTAGTGATCACAGAGGGGATAAACTGAAAGGTAAGCTAGGATTAGGATAAACTGTGTGAAACTAGAAATCGGAGTGGCGTTTGGGCACAAAACCGAAAAACCGCTACCATAAAGTGGTTCAAGCTCGCCTCTGCATTAGCCACATCAAACTCACACATGAACATTACATGTTCAAAACCAAGCCACCTACTTGTCAATTTTGCAACCTTTTTTTCACAATCCATCTTCCACATTTTGGTTGTATATGACAAACTAACTCCACTTAGATGTGGTATTTTTCTGGTCTTTATTCAGTACTACCTATAAACGACATTCTTATATATTAGCGGTCTTCAATATTTAACAGTAATGACATTTTCATTTTCGCTACTAAACTACAAGTTTTACATTCTCTGTAACCATTGAAAACTTTTGATACTCTCGTTTTACTAGTAGTTACCCTGTTATGGGTTGTGCAGTCCAGATGGCAGGTAAACAGTGTTTGTGTAACTGATGTACATAAATTTTTAAAATAAAAAATAAAATAATATATTATATATATATATATATGATATATTATATATATATATATATATATATATATATATATATACTATATATATATAATAATATATATATATATATACTCCTTACTAGAATAATGTCATTGGTGTTTTCTAATATCGGCCATCAAGCTTCCTCTTTAAGGTGGATATCAGATATTCTCTTATCTGAAGTTTCATTCCACAATTTTTCTACTTGTTCCCAAGGTTCTTTGTTAAACCTAAGCCACTGCTGCTTTTCAAAAAATTCTTCCTCTGATAAGGATTCACCTAAAATTTTTGCAAAAGCTGTTATAATTTTCAAATTGATTATTTTAATGCTTTATCATAGATGACTACTTATCTGTGTAATAATGTATTAAAGTTCAAAAAATTTGGTTAACACTACAACATAAGACTTCATATTTTACCTTCATGCAATAAAATACTGGTTTTAGATTTTTTAGCCACACTCTTAGAAATATGCTGAGAATGTAAGCCCAGTTTTCGAAACTTTCTTCTCATATTTCTGTATCTCTCGATGAGCTTTCCTTTGGCTCTCTTTTGTTGTTTGCCATCCGTTTGAGGAGGAATAAAGTAAGTAAGTGAATCCTCAGTTGGAAATGTTTCGCACAGATTTCCATAAAACTGCTCACAGTTGTTTACACATTGAATTTTATAATATCAATATTATATATATTATTATATATATTTATATATATATATTATATATTATATATATTAATATATATATTATATATATATTATATACTATATCCTGGTATAATAATATATATATAATATATATATAATAATATTTATATATATATATATATATATATATATATATTATATAATATATATATATAATATGAGAAATATAGTTACAGGCCCCACTGCTTATTGGAATAGTGACACATAGGTTGGAAAACATCTCTAGGGACGACACCTATCTTTAAGAATCAAAAATTCATTCATGGGCTATTGAAATTTTACTCTGGAGTTTAATTTGTGATTAAAATCAAAACTGATCTGCTCGTGAAGTGGTAAGATTCAGCCAAAATTTTGTTCAGTATGTCAGGATATCCCAGACCAAAGAGTGGGAAAGTTTTACAAACTTCCTTTTGTTCTCAAGATTTTTATCCAGATCCTAGCTGAGTCCAATTATAAAAATGTAAAAAAAAAATAAAAATATTTTCATAAAAATCAGTAAATGGTGTTTTTCTCTAACAATTAATATGTTAACCAACGACCCAATATCTCAAGAAACTCTCCCAGCATTCTACAGCTTGTCCAATTTAAAGTAAAGTAAAATAAAATATTTAAAAATATTGAAGTATAAAAACATATTCACCACCATATCTAAATACTATAACTAAAACATGCCAACCCTACCACAAGCACTCAACAAAATAGCTGCTACTTATGCAGTTCAACCACAATTTTAAAAGAAAGCCACATTGACTGTCATAACATACTATGCTATCCCCATAAGGGTGTCCAACAAATAAGCAAAAACATGCAATAAAAGGCCTAAGGCGCGCACAAAATTTTTCTTTTTTAAAAGTTCATATAAGGCATAGCCCGCTCTTTCAACAATTGAATTTTATTTACAAAGTTGAAGTAAGATGGAAAGGCATTTTATTATTTTAAGTTGTGTGTGTAAATATATATATTATATATATATAATATATATATAGTAGTATTATATATATATATTATTATATATATATATATATATTTAAGTATATATTATACATATATATATTATCATTATATATATATATATATACTATATATATATAGTAATATAGTATGATATATATAACATAGTATATATATATACTATACCTATAGGAGGTTGAGTCGCCGATCTCACCTCATACGAAGGAACACTGGTTAAATCTTCCGCGTAGCGAGTTGGGTTTATCTACCTGGGGCGCCGAGAAATCTAAAACTTGACTTCTTACACGTTGGTGGCGCTGGTTTGGAATAGCCGGCCCCCCCCCCCCCCCCTTTTTTAAAAAAAGGTTCGATTTCCATAGTGTCACCCTCTGAATAGGGGATAAAGCACGTTAACAGGTAGTTTTTCTATATAATATATTATATATATATTATATATATATATATATATATATATCAATATAGTATATATATATATATAGCTATATTATTAATATACTATATGTATATATATATAAAAATATGATATATATATATATAGTATATATATAATATTATATAGATATGTACTATATATATATATATATAATTGAAAATTTTCACTCAAAATAAATTTTCACTACAAGCATACATTATAAACAAAGGTTAATTATCTATAGTTGCTCACTGCTAATGCCAAGCTCTACAATGTTAATTAGCTTTTATGGAATTTAGATATTCACAGCATTTCTTAAACTGTTTATCTGACCTTATAAATATAATTAAGTCTTTAAAATTTTATGTTGCTATTAACTTATGAATCAGTTTATTTAATTAGAAAACAAAACTTACTCCCCAATACAATAGTCCTGTTCAATGCAATAGTCAACCAAAATTTCAACAACATCATCTCTATGAGCTTTTTCAAGTTGTTTATGTATTTCATAATTTCTCAAAACAATTTTTCCTTTTGAAGTCCTTCTTAAAATTTCTTTAACATCAAAATTCTGCAAAGTTCATTATTTGCAAATTTTAAGTTTATATATATATATATATATATATATATATCATATATATATATTATAGCGATATATATAGATTATATTATATATATATATGTATATACTATATATAATATTTATAATATTATAGTACTTATAATATATAGTGGGTTAACCTTCTCTTTTGAAATTGATGATGATGATGATGCCTCCGCTGCAGAAGAGCCATCAGTATCAAGACTATCATCAAGCTTTCTCTTCTCTGAAATATTTCTCTGTGGTTCATTATTTTGTAGTTTCCCAGGTTTTTCTAGATCAACCTCCTAGAATATAGACAATAACTACATCATCAAACTGTTGCTACCTTATTTATGATTTGCTTTTAAATTCCAATAATGATCTTGCAGATTAGCACTATATATATATATATATGTATATTTATATATATATATATATATCATTATATATTATATATATATAGTATATATATATATATATATATATAGTATATATATTTAATAGTATAGTATACTATATACTAATATATATATTACTACTATATATATAGTACTATATTATATATATATATATATATTATATATATATATATATTTATTATATTATATATCATACTATATTATATATATATATATATAAGCTATACGTATAGTATATATCAGGGGCAGCTGGTGACATGGTTGCACAAGAAGAAAAATCAACTTTTCCTATTTATCGGATCAGTACAAAAGTTTCAGAGAATGTATAATTGGGGAGGATACACCTTTTTTATTGAAATAAATTTTTTGGTATACCCAACACTTTTGTCAAAATTCAAAAATTTTAAAAATTGACAAAATTTTGGAAATTTTGGAATTTTTGCTAAATTGTTGGGTATAAAAAAAAATTTATTTCTATAAAAAAGGTGTATCCTCCACAATTATACATGCTCTGAAACTTTCGCACTGATAGGATCAATAGTAAAAAAGTTAGTAATTTTTTCATGCAACCACGTCATGAACCACCATATAATATATGCTATATTATATTATACGTATATTATATATAATATATATATATATGTATAAGTATATATATATATAAGTATATATATATATCTATATATTAATATATATATTTTAGATATATATATATATATGATATATATTATATTATATATATATAATATATGATATATATATTATATATATATATATATATATAATATATATATATATTATATATTTAATATATATATATATATAATATATAACTATATATATATAGTATTATAGATATAATATATATATATATATATATATATATATATTATATATATATATATATAATATATTATTATAGTAAATATACTATTATATTAATATATGATAAACCTGCTGATTTGTATTCAAATAGCTGTTGAGAAGTTTCATTGCGAGACAGTGGTTAAGGATTAATTCAGCTGCAAGCATCTGGTGTATGATTTATTCATGTGTCAAATCAAATTTTCTATTCTATGAAATAAATTCAATCCTTATTAATTCATTGATGTTAATTCAATTGGGTTCAGTTGGTTTTTGATAAATGATAAATAAGTGGGTAAATACAATAACTCAATTGTCACTTAATAAGACATTTAAGCAGTAATCTTCATTACAAAATACAACATAATCAAACAAACACATACTGTACAACATTCAATTAAAAGGTTCTTAAACTGCAATCAATTGCATATTACAAAAGCATATATCTAATTCTTAAAGTAATTGAAATATTTATCTCACACAATTTTGAAATGAATTTCTGAAATTTGAAAATTTGAAGGGGCAGTTTTACAGCCATTTATTTCTTTATTTTCTGTAAAATTACTTTAGTTTTTACCCAATATATACTATATATGATAAGTATATATACTATAGTTATAATTATATATATATATATATATATATATATATATATATATTAGCATCGGTATATTATATTATATATAATATATATATATATTATATAATATATTATATTATTTTAATATATTTATATTATATTAATATATATTATATATATATATATTAATATATATATATATATATATATACTATATATATATTATATATATATATATATATATTATATATATATATATATATATATATGTTATATTATATTATTACTTTTTTTTTTTTAAACAGACTTTCAAAATTATTTATATAGCTAAAGTTATGAACACAATCATTAATTTTCTAATACTTGCAATCTGTTTACAGGTCCCTGTTTGCTTTCATTTTTTTCCTATCTTTTCTTACTTTATTCAAAATAAAATTACAAAAGACACGTCAAACCAAAATATAAAACATTTGCAGATTTTGCTTTCTTCTGAAAATCAATAAAAATTTTTTTCCTTTCTCTAAAACAATTTGACAGTAAAATGTATTTAATTTTAAACTAAGCCCACTAAATAAGCATAATGCTTAAAAAAAAGTTTATGACTGTTTAAGAAATGTTATTTCTGCTCTAAAATAGTGAAGTTGTTTTTTCGGTCTCTTTTGACGAATCATTTCTCTCTAATTTCTTCAGTCTCTCTAATCTCAGCTACTCATCTTTCCTTTTTTTGCACTTCAGAGTTTCTGCTTCTTTGGCCATAGTTTTTCTTTTAAGTATGCTTATAACTCTGCAGAAGCATTGCGGGCAGTCATGACATCATGCTCATTTGTAATAGCAAGATAATAACTCAATATTTTTCATTCTTCAGCAATAACCGTTTTAGCAAAGGTGACTCTTCCACGGCAATTTTCATTCGTAGACATGTTTGTTTGTCGAGAAACCTCTCTGTACAGAAGCATTCCCATGAAATAAAGAAAAGAATCAGTGTTACAAAGTTTTTTGTTTCTTCTTGAATGTTTACCGATTTTTAAATTCAATGAAAAAGTTGGATCAGTCTACTATCTTCCTTCTCAGTCAAAACTTTTCCAGACGTTCAAGGACATAGGAATTAGTATCACAAAGTTCATGAATCTCGTTTGAATTAGTATCAGCCGCAAACCATCATTTCGCTTGGATGTCAATGGATTTTTTAACACAAATATTAATTCTTTCAGAGTTAGTTAGACAGAAATTATTTCGGGTGACAAACAAGCTAATGTCTTTGTGATGATATGTAAGGACTTCCTTTCTGACTAACGTTCTGGAATAAGGTATTTGAAGAAATACATACAAGTGTTCCTAATTTTAAGATTTTCTGGAGTTTGCAAGCTCGGGTGAATTCCTGAATTCGTCTCTTTGCTGTTTGATACACAGTCCATATTTTCTGCATTTATGATTTTTTTTTTTCTTTAAAGTTAATTTTCATTAAAACTTTGACGTCTGAACAATAAATGTCCGGTTTTAGAATTCTTTTCATTAAAGTTTTAACTAAGTGACAGAGATCATCATACAAGAAGGGTGTCAATGGGTCTTCACGCTGAAACTTCAATAGAAATCCTTCCAACTGACGAGCTACTGCTTGGAAAAACCCCAACTTTGCATGTAATAATGGATCCTTTAAATATGATTTCACCTTTCCAAACACTTTTGAATTTTTCAATTCTCCAACTTCTTCCACGTACTTTCGAAGTCTTGGAAGCAATGGAATGGCTGTTGTTGTGGCATTTACATTTTCAACCCATCTTGTCAAACAAAATTTAGCAGGAAACTCTTCAGAGCCTGTTATTTTCATGAATGTTCCCTTTCTAGTTGGAAAATCGTTAAATAAATAATAAGAAGCCCTTAAATATTCTAATAAATCACAATTTGTAGCTTTATGACCAGTTTTGAGAGCTCCATGGACAATATGCAAAGAGCAACTTCCAAATTCAATCAATCTTGGAGCTTCGGGACAGGTATTTAATTCTGCTTTCAACAAAGACAACATTTTCAAGTTGACATTAGGTCCATCCATTGAAATACTTGTCACTTTAATGAGGTCAACAGCTGACCCAAGCCCCTGCTTGAGATTTTCCTAAAGATTCTCAGCTCGAGTGTCGGTAAGGAACTGAGAAGTAAGATAACGAGTGGTTATGAGACCCAGTAGTTAAGTCTTCAAACCTAACATGTATATCCATTTGACTTCTTTGTGCAATTTTATTTAAAGCCTCATCATAGATATATATATATATATACTATTATATATATATATATATATATAAGCTATAATATAATATAATATAGTATGTAGTATATTATATTATAAATATATATATAGTTATATATATATATCATATATATATATATATATCATATACGCTATTATGCTTCATAAATTTTGTAAATTAATAATAATGCCTAATTAAAAACTCATATATAAAAATGAAATAAATGATTGCTAAAGCTTTGTTTAACACCAGAACAATATAAATTATCAGGGGAGTAACCAGAAAGTC
>JABUQX010090286.1:2500-15555 GCA_015478945.1 Trachelipus rathkii | reverse complement strand
ATCTAACGTTGCTCATCGAACTTGTCCTTGTATGTAGAGTCTGACATTACGTGTTAATTCTCGTTCCAGGAGCAGAGAAGCTTCTTTCAACATATAGATGCAGTGTCTTAATAAAAGCGTTCGGTGGATGGACAGATGTGTCAAAACAAGCTCTGAACCTATGTTTTGTAGACTTCATGTGCGAATACCCAACGTCCCAAATTGGTTCAGTTCCATGTAATGTAGTAATAATTCGTGAAGTATGGTTTCCTCTATAGCCTTCCTGAACCTATATACGCCAAACTTAGTCTATTTTTAAGGCGAAGGTTATATCTTCAAATATTGGAAGCATACGGTTCTTTAAGTTCTGATAATAGATTCTCGGGGTAAATAAAAATTTCTTGCGAAATAAAAAAGAAAGAAAGATTATTGGGAGATCCAACAAAGACGGCGAAACTAGTATATCTTTTTCAGACTGGATTTCAAATCTTAATTTATGTTTAGGACCATCAGTATTGCCGAGAATTTTACCTAAACAGTCGTACGGTATCTTGAAGAGAGCATTCATTTCATTTTATAACACGGGTTCGTACCTTGTGTTTTTGGCCTTGGTTCTTCAACATCGTTGGTAGCTTCTTCCTAAATAAGATCAATTTATATCATCTATCTTTAATTTTTTGGTAAAGTATTGAAGAAACTCATTCACTTTATTCGGATACAGTAAGAAATGCCATGTATTTATTGTTAAAAAAATGTCAGAAATAGAGAGTCAGAAAATGCAAATATTGTTTCTCTACTTTACACAGAAAATTAACAAAACCTGATGCAGTACTCACTTCTTCACCTTTCCAATTATTCATTATTCCTCCTTCTACTGATAAAAAAGAACTTGACGAGATGTTCTCTATATTCGGCGATCGTGCATATTGTAAGTTCTTGATGAAAAGTTCCCAACCGAAATTGCTGCCACTTCTGGTTAGTTTTCTTGCCATTTGAATATTTTTAGAGCAACTGTGACTGGTAGTAGAGGTGTGGAAAAAGCTTCATTATCCAGATAACAGCATTGCAAAAAACTGTCTACATTCTGCTATGGAATTTTTGTGGATTTTTTGATAAAACTAAATTCAATGTGACTGACAATGAATAAAGGTTGCTGATTGATATTTGTTCTTTTACCAAGTTTAAATTCATCTTGTACAGTTTGTAATCCCAGTTTCATTTGAAGTGGTGGAGGTAAATTTTATTACGGTTGACGATAAGTGTGAAATTTTTCAAAAATCGCTCCTGAACAATTCCCTTATATCTACAAATCGTGTAACAATTTTGCCAAACTAAACTTTCTATGTCATTACGTCAGTCTGTCTCATCAAGCGAACACGTGAACTTCAACAAAACGGCTCCTGACACATTCCCTCATTATCTACAAATCGTACCAATTGTTGCCAAACTGATGTTTATTACCATTGACGTCAGTGTTCCTCATACAAGCGATGTTTTAGAGCAACAAATGTGGCCATCTGATATTCTGACACCTCAATTTTGATCTGCAATTTTCGTGTTCAGCTATGCCATTCATTAAGATCATTTGTTACGTTGCAGGTGATGTTCCTGTAAAATTGTTGAGCTCTTAAGATGGTTGGCAATTACTGGGATCAATAAGTTGCCAATAAGTTCCAAGAGGCTCCCTGTACATACCTTTTATTCTTGGTCCTCGGACTTCATCTGTGCTCTAAAGCAACATTCTTGTTTTTCCAGGGAATGCTACAACATCACTAGTCTTTTTAAAAACGATTTCTGTTTTCTTTCAACTTTTCGTTTGCTAGACTGTCAGGCAATTTTCTTTTGCAGTATTCAGTGCGATGGGGCAACGTTCTTCAACGTGCTAAATGACACATATTATGACTTATGGGATTTTTGGTTTCACAAGCTGCTAACAAAATAATTTAACTGCTAAAAACTGTTTATTCCAAGAGGCTAGTATTCTGTCGGAAAAAAAGCAAATACGATGCCACAATATATAATTTTTGAGATTTATGAAGTCAGTTTAACCCGGATGATTTTGTATAGTTATTGTCATTAAAACATCTAGTATCTAACCTGTTCTTCTCTTTATGTTCACATTTAAAGATCTGAAGAGATAGCTGAGGCACCTTTTTTCACCGAATTTTAAGCTTATCTTCTATGGAAAGTCGCAGAATAATGGTGTGTCTTTTACAACAGTTCCATTAATAATGATCAATATCGACTTATTTAACTTATTGAAGGACGAAGAAAATACTATTCGATTTAAATTTTGCGATTTAATATCCCCTATCAACAAGGACAAAAAATTTGCCTAAAAACAACGTTAACAATGTAACTCAAAAAAGCTTAAATATAACAGAGGAAGAACTGCGATTGCATAAACACAAAAACGAATTGTGAGTGTTAGCGTATAATATACACTCGAACAAAAACGTGGAAGCGCTAAGCTAGCTCAAATCGAAGGAAGCCTGGGGCGACCTTGATAGGCTGATCGCGATCACGCTTGCGCTTACATTCACCCAAACATCGCTGCTCCCCACCGTTTCATAGACAACGCTGGGTTAAACGCATTCGCTGTTTCTGATGCGAGGCAAAATTGTTATGCGGCGGTCTAGATTAGTAGATAATAGTATATATAATATATATATATAATATATATAATATAGTATATATATAGTATATATTATAGTATAGTATAGGTTAGTATATATATTATTATAGTATATATATTGATAGTACTATATATATATATATATATAATTATATATATATATATAGATATATGGGCGTAGGTAGGATTGCATGTGATGGGGGGGGGGGCAAAAGCTGGAGTGATTATTATATAATATAGTTATATATATGTCTCTCTATATAATATATATATATAGTATATATTATAGGTAAGAATATATATATATTATAGTATATATATATTAGTTATATTATATATAGTAGTATTTTATAATAGTTTTATAGTTATATATATATAATTATAATAGGTCAGCATCCCGAAAAAGTTCAGGCAGTGTAACTAGAAAACTATAAACAGGTACATGAAATAATAAATATGCGATTTATTAATTCAGGAGACATTTTACCGCGGAAATTAAAAAATAAAAAAATTAACGCTTTTAAAAAATTTTAAAATTGTTTAAAAATGTGAAAAATATTACAGTATTTTGACAATTCGAAGATGCCGCTAACTCCGACTGAGGGAAGAAGCTATAATGTGAATTTATTATTTTTAAAAACGGAACATATACCCACGCTGGGCGAAACAAAGAACGATGATAAGTCGGGGTCTCGGCCTACCGGGGACGACGGGGGGACTCGTTCCCCCCTCTGTCCCTCCGTCGGCTCGAACCCGCTAAAAAGGGAAGTAAAAAGAAAAAATATTACTCTCCAAAAGCGTAAAAAAACGGGATTGGGGCTAACTTATTGCTCTTGAGAGACTAATGCAGATTCAAGCAGATGTCGTGAAGGGTCAATCAAAGAGCGTGAACTATTGTTACAGGATCTTGAAGATATTACATAATATTTAAAGAAAGTTATTAATAAATAATTAGAATAAAATATTATTTTTTAAGTTTCTCGATGAAATACTTCCTGAAATCAAAAATGTTATTGTAGGTATTCCTGATAGATGTGATGGTTTGACTAGGTTTACATGTGCGTCGGAACTCCTTCGGGATGCTGGCCAGAGATATATATAATAGGATATAGAAAGGAAATTTAGGGTAACTTTAGGATATTATAATATAGTAATAATGATGAATAACATTATGTATAATATATATATATATATAATTATATAGGTAAATATAAGATATATATATATGTATATTATATATATATATATATATATATTATATATATATATATATATATAAGTATATATATATATACTGATAATAGGTAATGATATATATAGTACTAACTAGTAGTAGTATAGTAGTATATATATGTATATAGAATGACAGTGTAATATATATATAAATAAATATATATTATATTATAGTATTATAGTATCTGTTATCAACCGCCAAATGCTATCGGAACATGCTGAGAGTTCCAGCGGAGAATACTGTCTGAAAAAGCTAGCTGTATAAAAAGCACACAGCTAGTTGACTTCTATGAAAATTGAAAACACATTAAAACTATAAAAAAATGTATGTGAATAATACGTTAGTAATTAGGCTATTTACTCCTTCAGTAATCGACTTGATTGCATGTATGTTTTTCGAGTTTTTTCTACTAACAACAAACCTTAAAAACGTCGTCCTCTCAAACAATATAAGGTCAGTTTTTATTTTGGTAAGATTTTAGGGGGGCAAATGCCCCCCCCCTGCACCCCTGCCTACGCCCATGTAGTATATATATATAGGTAGGTAGAAGAGTAAAAAAATGAATATAGTATAATATATATATATATATATTATATATATAGTAAGTATATATAGAAATAATAAATAATAATAATAATGTAATAATAAAGGATTCGCTAAGCTGCGAATCGGGGGGGCTTTCGCAGCTAGCCATAGCTAGCCCAGGGATGACTCGACTGGAGTAAGTAGATAGTAAATAGATAGTATATAGGTAAATATATATATAATATATAGGTAAATGTCTATGGTTGGTATATAAGTATATATATATAAGGGCGTATATAAATATATATATATAGGTGAAGAAGTATATATAGTATATATAATAGTATATATATAATATATAGATACGTATATATATATATATAGTAATAGGGGAGTAGATAGTTAGAGGGATGTATAGATATATAAGGTATAGAGGGTAATAAGGGTAGATATGGAGAATATACACAGCGACAAATATATTATATATAGTGAGGAGTAGGTATTGATGGTAGGATGAGAGTTGTAGGTGGATAAAGAAAAAGAAAATGTAGTTAATAAGGATAAATCATAGGATATATATAGTATATATAATAGATATAGTACTTATGATATGAGACGAGAATAAGATAGTAATGGGTAGTAGTAAAGTAGTATATAATGGTGAAGTAGTTAAATAAAATATAAGATGAGTGAGATATATATTATATCAAAATAGTAAAATATATACTATATATATAGAGTATTATAGATATATATATATATATATTAGGTTATATATATTATATATATATATAGTTAATATATATATATAGAATATATTATAAAACATATAGTATATATAAATAATATAATTATATAAAATATATAATATATTGAATTTTATTACGTTTACTCACTTATTTATTTGATCTGTGGTCGGGTCCACCATTTTATAATTTAGCCCCTCCACACACACACACACACCACACACACACACAACACACACACACGAACACACAACAAAAACAACACAACAACACAACACACACAAACACACACAATAACACACACATACATATTATATTATATAAGTATATTATATATAATATATTAAAATAATATATGATATAGATATATATATAGTATAGATATGTTTATGAGAGAGAAGATGATATATATATAATAGAGA
Source organism: Trachelipus rathkii (assembly GCA_015478945.1). NCBI lineage: Eukaryota > Metazoa > Arthropoda > Malacostraca > Isopoda > Trachelipodidae > Trachelipus > Trachelipus rathkii. The sequence goes on along the minus strand of JABUQX010090286.1, from coordinate 10,014 downwards.
TAGTATATTATAGAGATATAATATAAATAATAGTTATGAAATATATAGTATAAAGGATAGATAATATAATACATGAATGGAAGGTTTATATAGAAATTTATGTAATTACAGTGTTGTATAGTTAAAGGAAAGTTCATTTAAAATCTGGCTCCAGCTGGAATTTTAAAATTTCGAAGTTTCGGGTACACCCCTGAAAGTATAGTAAATAATATATAGTTAAAATAAAATAGTTAATAGTATATATATATAATATTAAAATTAATATATATAATAATAGTATTAAAGATTATAGTATATTATATAAATAAATATCATAACTATAATATTAACTAGAATATAAGATATATATAATAATAGTAATATGTATATAGTAATCAGTATAAGGGTATATAGATTATAAAATAGGATAATAACTTATAATAAAATAGTATTATAATATAAATATATATAAGGATGATAAATGATATAAGTAGTATAGTACGATGGGTGGGTAGAGGATATAAAGTAATGATGATAGAAACGATAATAGTATTATGAGCCATATAGTATAGTAATATAATATTAGGTATAATATAATAGATAGTATATATATATATATATATAAAGAGTAAAGAAATATAGTATAGTATATATAATATAATTATATATATACGTGATGATGCCTAAGTGGAAGTTAGAGCATCCGGTTGGAATTGTTAATCTCAGACAAACGCGGAGTACCCAACGTTACGAATCCCGCTGACGAAGAGTAAAATCTTTGTGACTCATATACTTTCGAATATATAATATGATAATTAAATTAGAGTATATATAGTATATATATAGTATAATATAGTAAATAGAGATTAATATATATATATAGTATATAATATAATGTATAACTGAATAATACATACATAATATATATAATAATATATAGATAGAATAGAAATATGTATAATATAATATTAAGATATAGTATCCAATTAGTAACAGAAGATTATAATATATAGATATGATATTATAATATATATAGATATAAGATATATATATATAATAATAAGAGTAAGGGGATATATATATAGTATTATATATTATATTAGAAAATTATAATATGATGGAAAAATGAGTTTAGTGATGACAATAGACAGATAATAATAGATAATAATATGGTGTAAATTATAATACATAATAATCAAATACTACAGAAGAATAAATAATAAGAAGTAGAGACATCTAATGGTATAGAATAAAGGTAATATAGAGGTGAAAAGAAAAGTCTAATAGTACTGAATAGAAGGAGGGATATAAGTAAAAGGGTGATAAGTCATGATTAATATAACGTAAATAGATATACTAATATTAAATATATGACAGATATAATATATGTGTGTCAGATGGACAGATATTTAGCAAATAGGCGTGGGGTGCTATTCTAATAAACTTAATACCAACACGCAGGCATAAATCTATACTTTGGCCTATGTGGAATATCACCGGTTATCTAACTCATAAGCCCTAAACTCTTTGTCTTGTCTAGAGACTTCAGAGAGCTAAGAATTCACCCTACTTACTCGATTCATACGTATCTAACTATATACTATATTTCATAAGAATTTCCGTCTGAAGGGAGTTGGAGTGATGTGCACTATGTAAACATTAATACACCTGTAACACGTCTCGTGAATCTACGGATCTCCTAACTTCGATGCTGTGTGGCTCAAAAATCTTTCTTCCTTAATCTACTACAATAATCTTGTGCTTCTGCTAATGTTCTCACCTAACAGAACAGATTTCACTCTTTCTTTGATATTTAATTACAGTTTACGATATACCGTATATATCTTCTCATCCAAATTACTGAGGTACCTCTATTTAGGGAATGGAGATTTCAATGTAACGAACACTGAAAATGGTTGGATCCTGCTCATACTGCGCCACTCGACCCGTCATTCTTCAAATCATTTTTCGGTTCTGCTTCCTCTTTTACTTCTAAAAATTGCCTCTCGTCTTAATCTTTCCGAATTCTATTCTCGCTGATCTGGATCTGGAGTATTCCGATTGCGGTCGTCTAACAAACCTTGTTTGAATTCAAATTTTTTAAAGAACTCAACTTCTACAAATCTCGACCTCTCTAAAAAACCTTCTAACTGTTAACTATCTCTTTGCGACGGTGTCTTCTCGTCTCTCCTGTGACAAATATAATCATCTACTATGAGCACTTAAACATAAACAAAAAATGTCTGTGGAAACCTCAACATCACAACGGTTGCTAGGACGCCTCAAGAAAAACTGCGGAAGTTCTAGTTTAGATCGCGAGATATTTTGTACCTGCTTCTACGTACTCCGGACTATACAAGGGCTCAATCTGCCCTTGGTATGGAGTACTGTTGCTCTATATCGTGAGGGGGCATCTGGTTTCACCCGACTTTTGGACAGAGAAGATGTACGGCTCAAAAAGACAAAAGGTTATATAACTGTTCTGTAGTCTTTCTCAGTTACACTTACCCTCAGCTATTGACAGGCCACGATGTTGGCTATGGAGCTATTATCTTTCTAATAGGACCGCAAGCGGCAGGTGTTGAGCGGAACCATTAACCATCTCGCGTGCCATCCACCTTACGACGGCCCTCGTAAGCACAAGGTGTGCCTTAGTGTAACTTGCGCACGAGTTTTGTGTGCATGTAAATAGGTAACTCCAGGCAGTAGTTCGTTGGCAAAGGGCTTCCTTTCTTTCCTGCCACATCTACGTTCTGTGGAATTCTAATCTTACCCCCACCCCTTACTAATTTTCACCTCTCTTTATAAAGGTTTGCAACTCTTCTCACCCTGAGAATTAATCGTTTGGTTTTTATAAGCCTTTTTTTTTGTTCTATCTTTGTAGGCGAAGATGGTTTGAGAGAAATCTCTCTCTCTCTCTCTCTCTCTCCTCTCTCTCTCTCTCTCTCTCTCTCTCTCTCTCATCTTCTCTCTCTCTCTTTTTTTTTTTTTTTTTTCATGAGAGAGATTCGAAGAAAAGTTTTAACCTATTTTACAAGAAGTGAAAATGAAGCAAATTTAATTTTAAGAACGCCCGAGCCAAAACTGCCTTAAAATAACAATATAGAAGCAACACTCACACATTATATAATATATAGTATATATATATATATTAATATATATATATGATATATATATAATATATATATAATATTATTATATATATTATATATATATATAATATATATATTATATATATATATATATAATATATATATATATATATAATTTCATATTATATCTTCATATAAGTTATATAGAGCTATTATATATATATATAATATATATATAATATATATAATTATATATATAAGATAAATATATATATATATTATACTATTAATATATATATTATGATATATATATATATCAGTGATGGGCGAATCCAAATCCGGATTGGATTCGAATCCGGATTCGAGCTCTCGAATCCGGATTCGGATTCGGGATTCCGAATCCAAGGGTGCGGATTCGATTCGGATTCGGATTCGAGCTTTTCCCCCACACACGGATTCGGATTCGGATTCGAATCCAAGAGTGCTGAGACCGGATTTTCGGATTCGGATTGAGCACTTTTTACAATACGGATTCGGATCGGAGCTCGATTCCGACATCCGGATTCGAATCCAAGTCTATTTCTTGTTTCTACAGGATGTCAAAAAAAAATCATCAAAAATAATAAAAAAACGAAAACTTAGAATAAAATTTGATCACTATTTAGGAGCCAATCACAGGAGTGATGTAGGAGCCAATCAAGATGCATATTTCTATTATTTTTGACTAATCATAACGCCATAGAAGAAATAGTACTCCTGAAACATTGGAAAAACTAATAATTTATAGAGAATATCGTTAAATAGTACAGGTTCCAATATTGGGCTCTTACTACGCCCAATTTTCACCCCCTAAATATGGACATAAAATTCGGTTATCAGCGATTTTGAACCTCATAAACACCAAACTGTAGATTTTGCCCTCCTAAAACGTTGTTTTTGTGTTTTCATCTGCGTCTGGTAGATATTCTTTCAGAAATTCAGTTTTTTCAAAACCATGTTTTTGACATTTTTCGGCAATCAAACTTCCACAATTTTTTTTTCGAAATTGATTCAAAACTTGAGGATTGCTTATTTCGATTATTTGAGTTTTGTGCTCAGCGTTGTCCAATTTTTAAACAATTTTTTGGATTTTAAATGAAAAATTGCGATAATTTTTTCTTCTGTTAGGCGAAGTGGTTGAAATTTTCAGGGCATATATAAGGAAAGATGCACATATTTTACTTAAATAATTTCTTGGTTTATGCATTAGCTTGAAAATATACACGCAATTTTCAAAAAAATTTTTTTTGGAAATTTTTAAAAATTTTCTTTCTGGGTATACAAAAAATTTCTCTAAGTAAAAAGATGCATCTCGCCCGATTAATACAAGCCCTAAAATTTGATGTTGATCGGATGAGTAGAAAGATAGTATATTCAATTTTACTTTCGAAAATTCAACGTTGAAAAAGTTGAAATATTGAGATGCATTTTTTCTACCTGTCCGCAATCAACATCAAATTTTCAGGCTTGTATAGTCAGACGAGACCGCATCTTTTTTATTTAGATAATGTTTTTGTAATACTCAAAAGAATTTTTTTTTAAAAAATATCATTTTTTTTTTTAAAAATCTGTTCCAAAAACAAATCCAAAAGACTTATACATATACAAAAAAATTTTCTAAGTGAAAAATGATGCATCTCTCCTGACTAAACTTAGGCCTGAAAATTTTATCACTGCTCGAACAGGAAAAAAAATGGTATCGCAATTTTCAATTTTAAAACCCCAAAAGTGGGTTTTGAAATTGGACAACGGCTAGCACAAAACTCAAAAAATCGAAAAGGTACTTCGTGACTTTTGTAGATAATTGACCCATCTATGCATATTCAAGTTTGAAGCATTTCGGGGAAAAATTCTGGGAGTTGATTCGAAAAATGTCAAGAAACATGGTTGGGAAATTGAAAAACATCCTGAAAGGAATTACGACGACACAGCAAGAACACCAGAAAAAACAACGTTATTAGAGGCAAAATAATCTACAGTTTGGTGTTATATAGGGTCAAAATTGGCTGATAATTCCGAATTTTAGGTCCATTTTTAGGGGGGAAAATTGGGCACTGAACTTAATAAATAGTTGCACCTCCCTTTAAAAAAATTAATTTTATTTTTTTAATAGAATGTTGCTATGTTAATTATGAAATAGTTAATAAATTGCAATATTAGTTAATTAAACTTTTAAAAATTTATAAAAAGGCAAGCTTAAGAATTAAATTCCAATATTTATAAGCAGTTAAAGGTTAATATTAAATTATTTAATATATACATATATATATATATATATATATATATAATATATATATATTATATATTATTACTTATATAATATATATATATATATATATATATATATATGATATATAATATAATATATAATATATATATATACATATATATATATATTATATATATATATAATATATATATATAATATATATATATATATATAGTATATATGGGCGTCGCCAGATTCCAAGCTAGTAAAGGGGGAGCTTTAAAAATTTATTAGAGCATAATAGCTGCGTATATATATATATATATATATATATATATATATATTAATATATATATATATATATAATAAAATACAATTTACTATAATATATATATATAGTATATATATATATATATATATATATATGTATATTAAAGAGACATAATAGTAGAAACACTTTTATGGATAATTTAAATGATTAATAATTTAAAAATCTAAAACTATTTATTTAAAACAATAGAATTGTCAAAATTACAATATGCAATGATGGAAAATTCACCATATAGAGCAAGTTGCAAAATTGATATTAAAAAGTAATTTCCTTGGGTTAAACGCAATTTATCAAGTACTGTTTGAATAAAATTAATCAAATTGTCATCAAATTTTCTGTGCACACTCGATCATAGCCACGCCCGTTTAACCTGTGCATCTTCCATAGTAATTAGAAAGCAAGTCTTGATCCTTCCAGAGTGCCTAAAGAGACTCTACTGTATGTGGTGCGATGCTGAAGCGAGTAGTATCATCAAAGCCTTTGTCGTCGACGGAAAGAAAGGTTCTGTCTCCTTTAAGACTTGGGAGACAAAACAAAATCTTTTAGTTCTTCAATACTCAGTTTCTTTGTCCTTCCAAATTTTGTAACAAAGTTCTAGCTCTTCTTCTATGCCTTCTAAGTGGTATAAACTATAAAATGAAGCTGTCTTTTCCTTTAACTCATCGATTGTTATGAGTAGCATGTGGGAATGGATGTAGATTTGTTAATGCATAAGCAGGTGTATTTTCAGTAGAAACCCGTAATTCCAAAGAAGAGGTTATAGAATCCAGGTACGGAATTATTAAGGATCTTCTCCAGAACTCCGTGGGAATTGTTGCTGGATGGTTGCTGCGTGCTGCAGTGATGTGACCTACCAACAATTCGTGGGTACTATTCATATCAAGTCCCAAGTTGCCGGCGATTTGAAGTTAGGCTTCTTTTAACACTGTATCGGGGATTTTTCTTCGTCCTTTCCGATGGATCCTAAGCCCTAACCATTCCACAATGTGTTGAATGTGCTGCGAGGTTTTGACGAAATCCAAGGTCTTGGATTGGAGAGCATTTACAACGGCTCTAACATCGCAGGTACTTCCGCGATCAATTTCATAGCCATGATGGAATGACGACTACATGCCGCTGAATGCAACTGAAAAAGCGGCTTTTTCCTGTGGCGGATCTCCTTCAATGGAAAATGGTTTCTAATGCTACATCATTCGTGACAAAGGGCTCCTTAAACACTCTGAGCACGTGTGTGATATATATATATATATATATATATATATATATAATATATTATATATATATTATATATATAGAAAAAATATTAAATATATAATATATATATATTTATTATATATATACTATAATAATAATAATAATATGGTCGAGCCTCTAGAAGAGCCACAATCAAAATCTAAAAAACTACAACAGCTACCGGCCGGGAAAAGGAATAGTTGGAATGCTGCTAAAATTTTAGTTAAGGGAAAAAAAAGTCATATCTAAAAAAACTCACAATAGCTACAGGAAAAGAAATACATTTTGGAATCCTGGTAAAAATTTTAGTTAGGAAATTGTAAAAAAAAAAAAATTTTGTTAATAATGATAGTAATATGAGGAGGAAGCCTATTAAGACCTTTTATACGGTACTGCGCTTAAAAATTAAATAGACCTTTTTAGTATAGTTAATCCTTTTTACTAAAGAATACCCCTAGGGTAGAACGCCAAGATGTACAGAGTCGGGTCTCTCGGCCTTCGGGGAAATACGGGGTAGGACTATTTCCCCCTTTCCGGTGAGGGTCTCCGGAACCCCGGCTCTTTGGTATTTGGGGTGTCGCGGGGGTTCCTCGCCACCTCCCCTACGGGGTATGGAAAACGTACCCCTCTG
>JABUQX010090285.1:37500-42968 GCA_015478945.1 Trachelipus rathkii | reverse complement strand
AATAGACATGAAGTGCAGGAAGAAGCAACCACAAAGGTCTGCTCTCCTAAGGGCTCAGGCTCCGGCTGGAATAGTGCTATCGCCATGTTAATTTTGTAAACAGAATAGCCATGCTAATTTCTTGGTTTATCTCTCGTCTACGTACGAAAAGGCACTCACCAAATTTAAAGCCTTTCTATAGTCATTTTAACGTTTTTGGGGGCGGGGGTCCAACACGGCGCCTTCATATGCAGTGAGGCTTTGCTTTGAAACAGTATATGGGAATGCAACAAGGGGTGTCACGGGACAGTATTGAAGAGGGAAGGGCATGGACCAAAGCTTTGAAGGATAGATGACACGAATTGAACTCTTAAGACAACGTCCCTCTTTTGCTAAGCGGAAAAAGTTCACCTCTGAGAGTGTCATGTTCTTACCCATAAGGAAATTACATGACCACATACACCACGGCTGGGGCCACCTGGAGCCGACCTCTGGCTGTTTCGGCAGAAAGTAGCTACGGGAACTCACTGAGGTTTATGAGAACATCTAGCTATAGGGCCGGAATTCTACCCCTCTGTCTTGACTATCCTACACACGGGTACAGGTGAGTAGTTTAGCCGAAAGATGTTTAAGCGAAAGTGGAGGCGGCAGTCTCAGCGAAAACACGCATGTTGGTCCAATTTCCGGGGCAGCTGGGCTGATTCTAAGGGAAAAAACCCGCAAACGGCTTGAAAACGCCTGGGCGGTCCTCGGCTCGGTCTTATACGCGAAATCGACTTCGGCATACCTCAAAACAATACCTAAACCCTCTAAAACTCCGGCTTCATAAGCTTCAAGAACAAAAATGTTGAAAAGGGGATGGGGAGAATTTCTAAACTAACTCATGCTAGGAATGAATCGATTCCGTCTTAAACCACATGAATCGATTCAGCAGTGTCGATTATGTACTAATCGATACCAATATCGGATATATGTCACAATACGATATATCGCACTAGAGAGGGGGTAGCAAGGGGGGTGGGGGACTAACTCGTAGAAGGTACCAACCTAGCACCTTGTAATATACACCAATGGAATCCTCATACCTTATAACATAGGGATAGACACCCATATTTGGTGTATTCTATGACGTAGGATATTTCATGCATTCTAATATACACCAATCGATTCCCCATACCTTATAACATAGGAATAGACACCATTATTAGCCGTGTTCTATGGCGATATAGGTCGGCACGGGCTAGAAAAGGCTAGAAAAAAAGTGGCACTATCACTTGTAGAAGGAAGCATCCTAGCACATTCTAATACAACCTATCGGTTTCCCCGACCGAATAACTAGGGGTAATGACACTAATATTCGGGCTGTATTCTACAATCTAGTCGGCACGGAACGTTGCTAGAAGCTAGAATATATAGCCTATAGAATATAGAATATAGAATATAGAATATAGAATATAGAAGCAGGTGACCTTTTTCGGCGGGCGGTCACTTTTGAAGTGACCTTTTATAGGCTTGCGGTCACTTTGCGGTTAGTTTTGCGGTTAAAAACACATCCCAAACCAAATATTCCTACTTTTATAACATATAAAAAAACCTACTTAACTGATTGAACTCTGATTTCCAGAAAATTTGTCAACGACAGATCTGAAAGTCAGCCTTCTTTTCTTTGTCAACGGAACACAGTGAAGTGGGGATCTGCAAAAGGTTTTCTAATTAGCGGACCGTCGAAGATTCCTGCTTCTATTTTACCATCATTTACCGTCACTTAGTTTTGGAAATGCATTTTTTCACGTAACATTAAACATCGCCATCTTTGTTTAGTGCCGGAAAGGACGAATTCTCATATATTCCAGCTTTATATATATAGGAGGTGGAAGTAAACATTTTTTTTAGGTGTTCGATTAAGGGTCAAAACAAAAATTATTGTGATGACCAGGTTTCAAGTTCATTTCTGATCGGCAATATTGGCGTTGTGTGTAATCTTCCTTACTTGCTCGACTGTCCAAAGACACAAGAAACATGGATATTTAGTATTTACTGCTGGATCTACTACTGGTTCTGTTATAAATAATATTATTACTTGAACTACTCCTGATCCCGCAACCTACACTACTATTTATGAATAATCTACTGGTACTGTTACTGATTCTACTATATCCTACTACTTAATCTACTGCTGTTCCTACCACAGATACTACTGGATCTCTAAATCTTTTGGTATTGAAAATTACGATGAATGAGACATGTTTCTTAATCCTTTTTATTCATTTTAAATGCTTTCAATTTTAAAAATAAAAATAAAGAATAAAACAGAACTGTTTATTAAAAGACATTTTAAAATCATTATATATATTTTAATATATATATATTATCTATATATTATTTATATATATATATATATATATTATATATATATATAATATTATATATATATTTATATATAGTAATAATCTATATATATTATATATAATATATATATATTAATATATATATTATATAAGTATAAGTATATATATATATTGACGATATGATATATATATATAAATAATATATTATATATTAGACTGCTTTTAAAAGGTTGTGAATTCAAAAATTACATTCGTTATAATGAGGACCATTGCGAACAATCGTATTATTATTTGTTATTGCTTAGTTTTTTGAATTTATCGTTTAAAAAAATCAATTATAAAAAAAAAATTCACAATTGATGGCTAGACAAAAAAAATCAATAGAAAACTTTTTTTTATTTGCAAATTCGCAATTTTTACTATATCCAGACAAACACCGGCCTGCATTGACAAACTTTTTTATTTTTACCCGTCGTGTTTGGGGTTTTTGTCTAATTGATGTTTATAGAATCATAAAACACGTTTGCTGAATCCGAAAAATGTAAGTCATTTTTTCTCCTAATCAGTCTTTACGTTTTTTTTTTTTTTTTTTTGTTTTTTTTTTTTTTTTTTTTTCTTGAGAATAGTTTTATTTATGGAAACCCGCTACCGACTCGCGAAAATGTGAAAATCAAGATCCAATTCTTAGCTCATAGTATACGACTGCAATTTTTATTAAATAATTCTATTAAATATGACTCAAACAACTAACAAAATGGAACACATGATTAAAGTAAAAACCACATTCATATAGTTTATTTTTAAAATAATTACAATTTCAGATAAGAAATTTCAGATTTCGTTGTTTTCAAAGTAAGGCGAGAATTTTTGGAAAATCATAAGTTGAAAAGATTCATAAAAAAAATATCGTTATAGAGAATCGTATATATCGACTATATATATATATTATATATAGATATATATATACTATGAATATAGTATGATATAATATAATATAGTAGTTTATCATTTCATTTATATTTATATTATATTTTATGTTATATATATATATATAGTATATATATATATATTATATATATATATATATATATATATATATATACTATATATATATATATATATTATATATACACTATTATATGATATTTTATATATATATAAATATATACATAATATATATATAAAATAATATAAAATTTATATATAAATATATATTATGATAATATTATATATATATAATATATATAATATATAGTATATATATATATATAATATATAAATATATATATATTATTATATATTATATATATAATATATATATTATGTATATATATATATATATATTATATATATATATATATAATATATGTATATACTATATATATATATATATATATATATATTATATATATATATATATTTTATATTAAATATATATATAGAGATATATAATTATAATTATATAATATATATATAGATATATATATAATAATATATATATATATATATATATATATATATATATAATATATATATATATATTTAAATATATATATATATATATATATATATATATATATATATATGTGTGTGTGTGTGTGCGACAAAATAGGGTGCAACAATAAAAAAAAAACTTTACATCTACAATTACATCTAAATACAAAAACATGATGATTGGGCATTTACTACAAAGCAACCCATTAGGTACTTGCTGAGGTGTAAGTGATTTTCTTATAGCCTTTCTTTTATGTTGTTTAAGAGGAAGATGATCATGATCATCTCTTTTTAAGCACCAACAGTAGTCTGCTAGCATACTCACATCCGCCAGCGGCCCTGGTGTATCGTTTCGCTGCATGACTTTATATCCTGATGGAACCGCTCACATTGTTTCTCACTGTAATCTCCGCAGTTGTCTGGAAAGTAGTCTAAATGGGAACTAAGAAAATGCATTTTAATTGACATGTTAGTGCTTAATGCTTGAAAGCTCTGCAGCAGTTCGTGTACTACATGTTCGTAATCTGTACTTCGGCGATTTCCCAGAAAATTTGTCACGACAGATCTGAGAGTCAAGCCCTTCTTTCTTTGTTCACCGTAACATCAGTGAAGTGGGGATCTGCAAAAGGTTTTCTAATTAGCGGACCGTCGAAGACTCCTGCTTCTATTTTACCGTCCCTTAGTTTTGGAGATGCATTTTTTAGGTAACAAATAACATCGCCATCTTTGTTTAGTGCTCGGACGAAATTCTTCATAATTTCAAGCTTTATATATAGAGGTGGAAGTAAAACATTTTTAGGGTCGATTAAAGGGTAAAACAAAACATTGTGATGACCAGGTTCAAGTTCATTTCTGATCGGCCATTGGCGTTGTGTGTAATCTTCCTTACTTGCTCGACTGTCCAAAGACACAAGAAACATGGATATTTAGTATTTACTGCTGGATCTACTACTGGTTCTGTTATAAATAATATTATTACTTGAACTACTCCTGATCCCGCAACCTACACTACTATTTATGAATAATCTACTGGTACTGTTACTGATTCTACTATATCCTACTACTTAATCTACTGCTGTTCCTACCACAGATACTACTGGATCTCTAAATCTTTTGGTATTGAAAATTACGATGAATGAGACATGTTTCTTAATCCTTTTATTCACTTTAAATTTCTTTCAATTATTTAAAATAAAAATAAAAATAAAAATAAAAAGTTTATTTAGAACATCTTTAATCATTATATATATATATATATATATATATATATATATATAATATATTATATATTATAGTATATATATAATTGTATATATATTAATATATTTATATATTATTATATATTATATATATAATATATATATATATATATTAATATATAAATATTATATATATATTATTATAGTATATATATATATAATATTATATATATTATATATATATATATATATATATAATATATATATATATATATATATATATATATATATATATATTAATATATATATATATATATATATATATATATATATATATATATAGACTGCTTTTAAAGGTTTGTGAATTCAAATTACCATTCGTTATAATAGGACAATTGCAACAATCTATATATTTGTTTTGTATTTTTTTAAATACTTTTAAAAATCA
>JABUQX010090285.1:0-32500 GCA_015478945.1 Trachelipus rathkii | reverse complement strand
ATACTCCACACCCAATTCATTAATGAGACCTTTCACATCATTGCAGTAAGTAAGAGATTTGGATTGGTCAGCAGTGAAATAATTTACGAAACACTCCCTTCACGATGCGGTACCAATAAATGTTGTTCTTCTTCTTAACAAATTGTGTTTTCCGCGAAGCCGTGTATCAGCAATTGAGCAGATTCTTTGGAACAATCCCAAAATCCCTAGTCAAATTGTTAAGTTCTGATTGCCTTAACGGTTTAGGTTGATTCATCTCAGAAGTGGCTTCATACATAGGGGAGCCATCAGCATCATCATCGAAAGCAGCATCATGTAGATAATGAAGTAGTAATTACGAATTACTAACTTATTATAAACTTACATATTTCTAAGAGTTTTGGTGGTTTTCGTTTTCATTTGTGCTTGAATCAAAATAGTCTGTGGGTGCAATGTGCTGTTTTGCGTTCAAATGCGAATTTATACAGATATATTATATTATATATATATGATCTATATATATATATATGATATATATATATATATTATATATATATATATATATATCTATATATAATCAGAGCTGGGCGTTGCGCCACAGAGTTGCGCCTATGCGCCTATGCGCGCACTATCATCAATTCGTAGCGCGCAAAGGCGCAACAATTTTTAAAAGGCGGACTAAGCAAAGGCGCACAGGACAATTCTGTGCGCCTATAGCCGCGCCTATGAACGGGAACAAAGCATTTTTTTACCCTTAAAAGTTAGAAGCTTAGAAGCTTGGCAAACTTGTATCATTATAAAAACCAGTGTAAAACATATAATTTATATATATATAGTATATATATATATATATATATATATTATATATATATAATTATAAATATATATTATATATATATATGATATATATAGTATATATATTAACTGGTTCAGTAGTTTTTAACTACAAATAAATTGGCAGCTATGGCTCTGAAAATTTCAACTTCTTCAGCGCTCGCGCTGAACCTCCTGGGGGAAAACATGGATCACAAGACATGGAAGAGGAAAAGGACGTGTGCGATATTAGTTACGGTGTTTTTAATTACAAAATTAATATGGTGTGTTTTTTCTTCCATTATAGAAAGGCATGCCTTTTAATTATCGCACTAAAGTTTACTTTTTCAATAAAATTTAGCGAACGATCCACTGGCGCTGCGAAAGCGCAGGCGCAAAGGCGCATAGCCGCAAGGCCGGCATTGATGTGACAAAAATATAGGCGCATGGGCGCTAGGCGCACGGCGCATAGGGGCAGGCGCACTCAAAAAAATTAAAGGCGCGCCAGCTCTGATATATATATATATACTAATATCATATATATATATAGTAGTATATATATATATATATTATATATATATATATATAATATAATATTATATATATATATAATTATATATATAATAATATATATAATATTATATCGCTCACTTTGCCCCCAAAATGGAAATCCTGCTACGCCCATATATATAGTATATATATATAATATTATATATATATATATATATATATATTATATATATATATATATATATATATTATATATATATTATAAATATATAATATATTTATAATATAATATATATATATATTATATATAATATTTTTATATATATATATATAATATATATATATATATATATATATATTATTTTTATATTTAAATGTGTAATATATATATATAATAGAATATATTATAAAAATATATATTATATATATATAATATATATAAATGTTTGATTTTATTGTATTTTTTCCATTCTTACATTTTTGGTCACTAATAGTTGTTGTTGATTTAATTATACAATTTAATGTTGAAAAATGAATTTTAATTTAATTTTTCAATTTACTAAAAAATAATATTAAATTTTTTCATTTAAAATAATATAAATAAATAAATAAAAAGTGAACAGTCAAAAAATTTATGATTTTTGAGCTAAGTGTCACTTTTTCAATATTTTTGCTAGTAAGGAACCTCACCCCCAAATTTAAAAAATTTACAAAAATGTTAATTGGTATCTTTAATGATTAAAACTTTTCAATTTCTCCATTTATTTATTTCGTTTTTAAAATTTTTCTTTATTAAAAAATTGAGAAATTTATTGAACCTTATTCAAAGCAGACCCCTGGTTCCGATTTTCATGAAATTTACAGAAATTGCTAAAATGTATCACAAGCAACATAAAAGTTTATAAAAAAAAAAAAGTCGAGAAACGTAAATTCATGCCACACGAACATTTATCTACGGGGAGCTGCTCCCCCAGTACCCCTGACTCGCGAGTAGTGTAGAAATAATAAATATTTCTTCATCACTTTAATCTTAATAAATGTTCAAAAATAATTATTAAGAACATTGAAAACAATTGAATGCCACATCAATAATATATAAATGTTCAAAACAAATGACAATCAGATTGTACGACAGCAAAATGTCGAAACAAATGACAATCAGATCAGAAGATATTTGATTAATTTGTACCTACTGCTAATGTGTCAGGATTTAGACATTGATTCATGTTCAGTTTCGAGTGTGTACCCTTAACAGTGCTACAAAATTGATGAACACCTATCACATCTTAATATGAAATATGTTGTTTGTTGTTTTTTTCTATAGGAGTACTACAGCTGCTGTTGAAGAATATCGTCAAAGGTTTCCCCATCACAGACATCCTAATAAAAATGTCTCAGAGTTTTCAACAAACTGTGCGAAACTTGGAAAACCTTCACAGTGACGATATACATCCAAACTAGCTCCTCGCAAGGTGGTAGAAAGAAGTAGAAGATATCTGATCTAGATGATGATGATCAATACCAGTACAAGAATCTCCTACTCAATTGGGACATCCGCAAGGAGAGTTAAAAACACAACTCTCGACAAGCAACTTATATCCCAAACCCATGTTCAGAAGAGTGCAACACCTACAACGGAGGATTATGGTAAAATATGGAGTTTTGTTGGTGGATTAAACCTAACAATTCATCATGTATTCACATGATACTTTTTTTTTCCACTATGAAGCAACATTACCAGCGACAGCATAATAACACTCACAAAATCGTGTGTTGAGCAGACAAAAATCCCTCCAGCAAAAGTGAGAGCAATTTTCAAATATTGGTTTTCGGTCTAAAGTGATGATTGATATGGTTGATGGCATTTAATTGGCCCTACCATATTTGAGAATCCCCTCACAGGAGACCACATTTCGAATTTTACAAAATGAATTACCAAGGACTATTGGAGGATGTTCCTCTAAACATCAGAATGAATATGTACTTTCAGCATGATGGATCTCCCGCATATTCGCTCCGTCAGTCAGGCAACATTTAACGGATGGTTTCCAGAGCAATGGATTGGTTGCAGTGGTCCAATTAGTTGGTCTCCAAAATCTCCAGATCTCACAGTACTAGATTATTGTTTATGGGGCTGGTTCAAAACTCACGTTATTGTTGGGGCCAGGCTAAAGCCACCAACAAAGTTAGGTCATACCTCAGGTAAAAATAGCAGTTTGTCAATTATAAAAGGATTCTGAGGTGGGTTACTGTAAATATAAAAGTTTGTGTAATTAACAAGAATTTTAATATGTAAAAAAAATACTACTTAAAATAAACATATAATATAACAAATGAGTAAATGTAAAATACTTAATTATATATATATAAAGTATTAATATAAATACATTGATTGTGAGTTTAGTTTACATAATTATGTATATGTAACATATAGTATGTAGTTTAGTGTAAGCTACTTGTTGTATAGTCTGTGATTGATATATGAACTAGGTATTATGTGACGTTTGTAAGTCCTGTGTATCTGGTGTGTTGATACATGTGTTTGTGATGTGTTGATCGAGTGTAGTGATGAGTGTGTCAAATGTAGATATTGTAGTTAAGTGCGTAGAGATGTTGATAAATTAAGTATTGCAAAAATTTAAAGTAATGAATTAGATGTTACGTAGATAGTAGAATTTAAGTAAGAAAAAATGATAAATATGATTTATTATACGAAGAGTGAATTTGGTGTAAATATGTTTTAACGAAGAAACGAAAGGAAGTAGAAATGCTTATTTAATAATATATGATGTAAAAGAAAAGATATGTATAAAACAACTTTTTATGAATTATCTAATATCTTCACAAAATCTTCAGTGTATGTTGTTTATCTGTGCTTTGAAAACCTATAAATGTTGGAAATGAAAAAGAGTCAGGCTCAGAAAAATAAAATTCAATCTCGCAAAAAAATAAAAGAGCATATGCAACTTCCATGTGAACGAATTGAAAACTTATTCTCGAAAAATCTGACTTTGCAAATGAGAGAGAGGACGGAGCACAAAAAGCAGGTGATCACTTTGTGATAGTTTTGATCATCGTATGTATTAAGCATCGAAGTCCGCATTAGTTGGTAGTTCAAATGTAGATTTGTAAACTGCTTCGTAACTTGTTTTAGTTAGTCCCTTGAATAAGTTTTTGTTTAAAAGTAATAATGTGATAAAATCAATACTCATTATTCAATATTTATTTTGTTAGGTTTGTTTTTGAAAACTTGAAATTCGGAGCTTGACTCGATAACATCTTTTTAGTATCAGTTATTTGTTTGAAATTTGCATTGTTTTGATAACTTTGTCTGGCTCCAGTTCTGATAACTTGTTGTGTGTGTTTTGTGTTGTGTGTGTGTTGTGCCCTGATTGTAAAGCGAGATATGGATGTCACCTGCACTGCTTGCCAATCAGATCAAAGACATCAAATACAAAAAGAGATTGAGCATAGAATGGATGATGACTAATGAAGATGAACTCATCTGCACCTTTCCTATTATGCAAAGAAAAAGCTTTAAACTCAGCTTCAATGTTTAGGATATGAAATTGCATTGTTAAGGATACAAAATATGTAATATAAGCCTCACATAACAAGAATAACAAACTGTAATTTAAGGTTAACAAGAAAATGTACATAGAGGAAGAATATTTTTTTTCTGAATACTTAACATGTCTATATATATACTTAATATTTTATGGAAAAATATATTATTTGCTTTGTCTTGTTTCAATTTTCAATTATATGTTTATTGAAGAATTACTAAGAATCAAAATGAGATCCCCTTAAAAAGAGAAACATGACACATCAATAAATTGATCAATCCTCAAGGCTTAAGATGAAGTTTTTAACAAGTAAAAATATAGTTTCTTATTAAAATGTGCCCTTCTTTCATATTTCCATGAAACTTGATTGAAATATTTGAAATGAACTGTAATGTAAAATTAATGTAATAAAGTCTATGAGAAACAATCCTGAAAGAAGTTATGGTCTCAAAAATTCATATTTATATCTGTGTTTGGAGAAAATACTCAAGAAATGGTGTAGTTTCATATTTTTATGAAACTTATATGAAATGTTTTCAATGAACTGTAATGAAGAAAAATGTAAAAGAAAAAAAGCTTAAAAAATGACCCTGTAAAAGTTATGAAGTTGTAAAATGTTGTATTTTTTATGTCTTATAAGATTTAAAGTTGCATGATAAATTTTTTATATAGGCTTATGGTATTGAAGAAATATTTTCAATTTTACATACACTCATGGGTCGGGGTACTAGTGGCTCTGCTCCCTATAGAAAAATGCTTGTGTGCTATTCATTTGTATCTTCAAATTTGTTTTTCCTACACATGAAATTGGGGCAATTCATAACTTTTATCAGTATATTAAGCAACTTCATATATTTTCAGGGTTTCTCCAGTTCTATTTTGTTTTTCCTTCAGGTTATTTCGAGTATCTCATAAGTTTTATGAAAATCTGGATTAGGGGTTCATTTTAATAAGGTCCAGAATAAACATGCAAATTCAGTCTGACTTTCAGAGGGTAGATTAAGGTATGGAACCTTCTAGATTAATTATGGTAGGTGGCTATTCACTACTTCCGGGAAATGTAAGCCCAAAATCATGAATGGAAATCCAAATTCTGGATCTATTGTTTGGAAAGTTATAATTCAATAGTTGTCCTTTTCAAATTTGATACCAATAAATGCATTTTATATGCTTATTTCAGAATGTAGCGAAGTTTTCAAAGTAGTACTTAAATTATAATTTTAATTATAATTCGATTTTAGGGAGTTTAGGAGAGAGTTAAATTTACCACAACATAATTTAAATTGTTTGTTATGGGCAGCACTTCATTCATTCCTTTGAGTGGCTTCACAAGACCTTTGAATGACTTCACAAGATAAGCCAGTATTTACATCAATTATTTTATTTCTGCTAAAATCTATGAAAAATTCATATTTGGTAAAGAAATCTATCTCTAGTGTATTGTCAATTACATTAGCTATTAAAAAGGGGTGTTCATATTCCCTCTTCAATAGAAAATTTACATTTTTTATAGCAATCATAAATGTTGATCTGGCTTCCATTAGCAGCTGTAAGAAAGCCAATAGGATCTTTCTATTACTCTGCAGGAGCCTTAATTATTGAAAATGAACTTCTGTATTGATGATGAATAATATCTTAGAATTAGCATCATAAATATGGAAGAGACAATTAAAATTTAAAGATTTACATGCATTTATGTTTAAAATATTTAACAATTTTGGAAATGCTGCACCATTGTAAGAATCTGCATTTTCAACCAGCATCACAGTATTTTAACTAGCTAAAGGTTCCAACTTAATATCTGACTTTTCGGTAACTTTATAATCATATCCTTACCCTTGAAACTACTACTTGGGGAGTACAGTTCCTCCTTTGTACCAAGATTATTTTCACTCGACTGAGATGCTCTTTCACGTAAAATTGATGGTTTTACTTCATTAGCTGCATATTCACTGGAATGAACTTGAATATTAGTATTTTTGGTAATATTTTTATCAGCCTGCAAGATTGTACCAGAATTTTTACCTTTAACCTGGTAATTATTATTAGGGGGTGGGTAGCTTTCCTCCTTTAAACATTCAATTATAATATGAATACTATCCTTGCACTTGCAAATTTTTAAAGTTACCACTGAATTAAAGCATACTTTCTTTGTGCAGGGGTGTAACCACCCCTATATTTGGTTTCCCTGTGACACCTTGACAACTGGTTGCCCTTTCACGAAATGTGAAATGGTAATAGCACAGTGCTCCATTCTTCCAAAATCCTGAAGGTGACCACCAATGCGGAGAACAGCCTCTAGTTCAGCCATTATAATTACAAGCCAGCTTAGCTCCATTCGATCCACTTGAGAGGTAAGGACTTTCAACTTCTGGAATTCTCTAATTTGACTGGATATTTGAGACAAATCTCTGCTTGAAATGTGGTAATCAGATAGAGGTGGTGATTCACTAGATCTGGCAGGTAGGAAAAAGTTCACTACATTGACTGAGGTATATCAGTAGGGTTGTGGCTATTGCATTGTCCTTCCATAACACATCAATCACTTCAGCCAATTTGAATATCCACATCCCCTCTCAGTACAGTTAATATAGGGACAAGGTCTGCAGGTAGGACACAAAGAAACATTTTTTTCATAAGTTTTAATAGTATTTGTAATGTAATAGTATTTGAAAACTTCAGTCTCCTAATGATGTTCAAAATCTGTTAAGGTGTGCAGTGGTCTCTTCACCGGGCTTCAGTTTCTGCTAAAATAGGGTTTTGGCTTACTCTCTATCAGATGGTGCATATGTTTCAATTACTATGCAAATCAAGTCCTCATTTGCTTGGTTGTTGATAGAAGGGCATATTCTTGAAGTTCAGAATGAACATTAAAGACTGAAATTCTTTTTTCACCTTGCTAAGTATTTGCTTGCTGTTAAGTTTCTGCAAGCTTTCCTAGTGTTTTTTGCAGTGAGTAATTTCATATACATACACCTGTTTACCATGTTTAACTTCTCAGAAAGGAAGGTGCTTGAGTTATTGCAAGCATTGTATTGCCTAGCAAAATTTTTATTCACTTTGGCTGCTCAAGAATGCAAATTAAATATAAATTTGAATTTGTTAATAGAAGCGTACAAAGAAGAATTATTAACATCTTTATTCTCAAATCACAGTATGCTGACAATAAAAATTTTCTTTTATTATTTTTCCCTTAAGCATGCGCCAAATGTTTAAGCAAAAAATAAGGATATATATATATATTATATATATATATATATATATATATATTATATAATATAAATATATATATATATGATATATATATATATAATATATATATTATATAATGCACTATCTGCAAGATTGCTTGAATCTGTTTGCAATTTTGCAATATAAATTTTTTTTTTTATTACAAGGTAAAATACAGTATCTATCCATTATTCATAAGACTTGCTAAAGTCAAAGCTGAAAAGTGCTTGCAGAGAGTGATGTAGTAGTCATTATATACTGTAATTCTTGAATTTCATTACTATGTCAATATTGTCAGGCTCATTATATTTTGAATGTTAAAGAACTATGCCATTGAGGTGACCTATAATATTGAAATTAGGTAAGAAAGCATGAAGCATTAGCCAGACCAAAATCAATGCTTTAGAGATAATGGAAAGTCATATCCAAAAAATATTTAAGAAGTTGAAGCCAACATTATATATTTTTTCCTGCTCTTACACCTTATATTTTGTCCAGCTTATTTTATTTTGTAATACATTAAATTTTCGGTGTGACAAAATCAAGCCGTTTGATTTTTTTTTTGTACTATGCTAATATTTTTAAAATATAAAAGGGAATTTTTTTATTACAGTAGAAAAAATACTAATCATTGGATGAAATTTTGCGTGAGAATACTTCTGAATCAAAAGTAAACGAGTCAAATAATTTAGAAATGGCAAGTTTTGAGGTATGTAACCAAAGTTTCCATTTAAAATTTTTATTAAAATATAAAGTGTATAAATGGAATTAATAAGTGATCTGAAAAATAAGGCTGTTGTGTAAATATAGGGCGAGTTTTATAAATACCATATATAGCATATATATATATATATATATATATATATATATATATGTACATGATTAAGAATATATATATATATATTTGTAAATATTATATATATACTTTTTATATATAGATTAGATATAAAAGTATATATTTAAACAACAGAAATTAAGATACAGATGAGTATGGATGAAATTTTGCGTGTTTACAAATAGGGGACATATTTGGAGTATTATCTTGTACCATTCACACCAAGCGTTTTTGTTTTAAATAACGTTACCTGTAAAGTTCCTCATATATTAGTAGGTGAATGAGTTAGAAGGTGCAAGGGTATATGGAAATATTGGTTATGTTTATGTCCGTAGATGTGGTTGGCTCGGAAATCGGCAATGTAAAGTAGAACTATAGAACAGGGTATTGCTGTCTCTAATATTGTACAGCTATAAAAAAACGTTGCTTGATAATTTACCAAACCTATATAGAGATAGGATTATGAATTACTAGGAATATTGTGATAGTATTCGAGCAAATTATACTCGGGGAAACTTATACAAGCAATAACAATAACAATACAAATAATAATGTGAATCATAATAATACTCCTAATATTACATATAAGTAATATTACTAAAATAATACTGATAACATGAATAGGAACAACAATACTAATAACAAATACTTATAATAGGAATAATAATAATCAAAATAATAATAATAATTAATAATAATAATATAATGATAAATAATTAATAATAATAATAATAATATAATTAAATATGCCAAATGTGTATTATGTGCTACATAATAAAAGACCTCCTCACAAAAGGTGTTCAAAGTGTGCCCCACCAACCTCAATACATGCTGCGACGCGACGGTTCATGGACTGGCGTATCCTTGCAAAGATTCCTGGTTCTTGTCGAATCCGTGTACAGGCATCTATAATCCGTTCGTAATAATTTCGGCGGAGGTCGGCACGTCTACGTACGCAAGAGTTTTTAAGTGTCCCCATTAGGGATGTACCGGAACCAGGTTCTGGCTGGAACCTGACCAGTTGACAGGACCTCCTCACATATTTACAAATTCACTTGATAGCAACTATATCACTGACACTTAAGAGTGTAAATATGATACGCAATGTTAATTCTACAAATACTTCTTTGTTATAAATTCACGGAAAAACGGAAGGAATTTTTCGCTAAGTAAAGCGATTTAGTGAATGTAGTGTTCACGGGATAACCCAATTCACACTACTTTGTTTATAAACAAATGATTACCACATGGGTTTGTTGATAGGTGAACCGAAAACAGATTTAAATAGGTTTGCTTTCACTAATTATAGTAATTAATAGACTAATAGTACACAGTTTCTTAGTTAACACAAGAAAGGTTTATCACAATTCACAAATATGTATTTCTTTTCCTAAAGTTAAAATAGATATAAACTTTTATCAGTTTTTTTTTTTAAGCATGAAGCGTGTAAGACCGTTTTCGTTTTTGTCATATGTGCTTACGCTTGATAAATGCTTACCCAGTTTTAGCACGAATTTTGTGCAGAAACGATCACGATTTCTCATAAAAGTTACTTTTGTTTACAGAAATTGGAATCAGCAGTTGTGATGGACCACATGGTTTTGGAATAAACAGAAATAAAAAATAGCAAATGGTTTTTCTTAAAAATAATTGAGCAAGTATTGTGATAGAGTTTATCGATTTGGAAGGAATTAGATTTAAAGATTATTTTATTGAATGAAATTTTCATCAAACCAAACGAACCTACCACACCGCCATCTTGTTTATTTACATTTTTTCGTAAGAGCGTGCTTAAATTTGGCAAGCATTGGAAATAGAAACCTTACAGAATTAATAAAATTCCTTACATTTGGTGAGCATTTTTCATGATTTTGCGCTGTTTTGCAAAAAACGAACGCAAATGAGCATTTCTTATGTTTCGTAAGCATAAATGCAAAAATGAAAACGGCTTATGTAAGGTGTAGCGAAAGTCGATAAGTTCCTGTTCCGGCTGTAACTTTTCCAAGGTTCCGGAAAGTTCTGGTTCTGGCTGGAACCCAAATTTTTGGTTACGGTATCCCCATAGGGCATTTAGGTTTGGGGACCCTGCTGGCCAGTTGACAGGACTTCCTCTACCTATCCATCATCCCCAGTACTTGAAAACCAGTAGGTTGCGTACCTTGCAACTGAAGTGTGCAGGGGCACCGTCATGCATGAACCACATACGCTGTCTCACTGCCAAGGGTACATTATCCATGAGAATGGGTAAGGTGTTCATTAGAAATTGACAATACAAATGATCATTTAAAGAGTGAGGGAGGATATGGGGGCTGATCAAGGTATCCCCAACAATACCTACCCACACGTTGACCCGTAACTACTGCTGATGTCGTGTCACATGTGGGTTTATGTCATCCCACACATGGTCATTGTGGAAATTTACGATACCATCCCTCCCGAAGGTGGCCTCATCAGTAAACATAATGACATATTCGTCAACTGCGCTAATGCGACAGGACCACTGACACAATGTTAATCGTGGACCGTAATCCGCAGGTGTAAGGCCCTGTACCCTCTGGATATGATACGGATACAGGAGGTTTTCATGTAGTACTTTCCACACCATGCAATGACAGACCCGAGTAGTTGCTGCTACCTGTCGGGTATTCAAACGTTGATTGTCTCCAACAGCCTCCAAGATGTGCCCCTCTACAGCAGGTGTGCGGGATGTTCTGGGGCGACCACAGTCCAGTGTCTGTGGTGTGAGTGTTCCTCTCTCTGAGAGATGCCGGTATACAGACGCGAAGGTTTTGTGAGTTGGTTGACGTCTGTTAGGAAATCGTTCGTGATATAGACGCGCTGCTTCTCGCCAGACTCCATCCGCCTGCCCATACATGTACAGCAGTGTTTCTCAAAGTGGGTGATAATGCCCCCTTGTGGGCTTTGGAGGCCTAGAGGGGGCCGGTAAGGGGCCTAGAAAAAAAGGGGGGGTGTTAAAGTGGTTTAGGGGGGCGATGGCTGATTTGTAATTTCATCTACTTAATATTTTAAAATTCACTGAAATTAAAACCTACCTACTACACAACATCGATTATTTAGTAATTTTAGTTCATATTTCTGCCCTGTTTGATTGTATAAATTTTATTTTTTATACTATATTTATACATATATATATATATATATATAATATATATAATTATTATATATTATATATATTTATATATATATATATATTATAAATATTATATATATATATATATATATATATAATTCATTGTAAAATCTAAGTGTTTAAGGGTTAAAAAAAAAAAATTGGGGGGCTGAAAAATAATTAATTTTCAAAGTGGGCGGTAGACGAAAGAGGTTTGAGAACCTCTGATGTACAGCATGTCCACCTGCTCGTTGAATGGATATCCCGCCATACAACCTATCCGTCACTGTGGCAGCGAATGCATCGTCTAAATTAATATTCATAATAATAATGAATAATCTAATAATAATAATATGATGCCGATGTATTATGTATTAATAATTAAGGAACAAATAGGAATAATAGGAAAAATATTGTAATATGCTAATTAATACATTTAATTTTTAGGGATAATAATACTATAATAATAGCAAATTGAAATTAATTCATCAATAGGATATTTCTGAAAATCAGAAATAGGTGAACTAACGTTGAGGATATTATCATTATGCCATTACAACACTATTTTAAAACCCACAAACATTCACAACTATACATCAACTCACGATGGGCTGAAACATGAAGATATACAATTCAAAATTATATTTAGCATGATAACAGTTAAACTACACCTGCAAGGCTTGTAGCGGTACACTTTTTTCACTTTTTTTACACTTTTTTTAGCTTAGTCATTTTTTTCACTCTTTTTAAGCAATTTACACTTTTCTTCATTTTCTTCACTTTTTTGGGGCAAGTAGGTTACTTGGAGATATCTTTTTCTTCTGTTTTACCCTGTGACTGAATTAAAAATTGGGTTTAACTACAAGTCAGTTTATTGAACTTAAGAACTGGAAATCAAAATTTTAAAATAATTGTTTAATTTTTAATTTTCAGTTGTTTAAAATAGTTATTAAATAATAATTGAATAAAAGTTTTTGAAATTGAAATTTATTTGAAGCATGTGTTTTGTTTAGGTTTGTAATTTGTGTAAAAGACCTGGATATCAGAAAATTGTGAGGTTGTTAAAAAAACCTACCATGAAAGCAGAGCTTAACTTTGTTATATGATACTTATATCTAGCGCACATATCTTTACGAGTGTCACAGGCTTCTTCCAAAAAGAAGAACCATTAATTCATCTCTTGCATTCTGTTTTGTCATCATTGGTTATGAAACTGTTGGGAAGGATTTGCAAATCAGAAATTCTCAAAGATCTTGATTTAAAAAAAATTGATGCTGCTTTTTTTTAATACTGAACATTTACTGCCATTGAAAGAAATCCAGTTTTCTGATGAGGTATTAAGAAACTTGGAAAATGTTTGTGAAAAGGACAAAACGTTTTCTGTCTGCAAGCACAAAAACATTTTGTTGAATCTGTTAAGCATGTTGTGAACAAAATCATCTGTGTCGAGCTCTCTGTTGGAAAAATTTACATGTCTATCCCCTAATGAGAGATTTTCCAAAGAAAGCTGCCAAAATATAGTTGAGATTGCTAGGGTCATGCCATGGAAAATCCATACAGGGACATGACTCTTAGATGAGTGGAACTGATACAAATTGGAAAAAAGCTGAACCCAGAGTCTGAAAAAAAAATCTATAGAATCTGTATTGGGCTCGTTTTTAATAAAAGACGATTCCATCAGTAAAACCACTTCAAGATTCCAACAGTTGAAAGAAGATATGATAAAAGCATTCACATGATCGCTGTCACATGGTTAATGCGATGTGGAAAAGAGCATTTTTCCCCTCAGGCAGAACTCTTACAAGTACCAGGTCATCTATGTCAGAGAGAACTTTAAATTCTTTAATCACTGTTAAAAGTACTTTCTTAAAAGTATGATGATAAATCTTACCTTATTTCTCTAACTCCAAAGCTCCTTTCCATGGACGTTTAGCATATAACCAATACATTGCTTACTTGGAAAGAGAGAGAAAAAAAAGGAAAAAGAAGATGAAGCTGCAAAGCCTGAACAAGAAAAAAATTGCTGAAGAGAAAAACAAAAAACAACTGATTCAAAAGAGTAAAAAAAATTGCTGATGATGAACAAATGCTGAAGAAGGCTACGAAAAGAAGAGGCAGAGCAAAATGGAAGTGCCAGGCAAACTGTTGTTGGAAGCTAATGAAAGATTGAAGAGATCTTTTAAAAAAAAAGCATTGTAGTGAAGCAAGCTGGCCCAAGCGATGACTGGAAAGGTGTCCATAATGTCAGAAAGAAGGGATCTGAAAAAAAGACGTAGTGTGGAAAATTTACAGGTTGCAGTTGAAAAACGAAAAACAAGTCTCATTTCAGACTATATTCAAAAGTTTATTACCCTTAACTATTTAATAATATTAGACTATGTTTCTTCTGTAACCAAATACAGTAAGTGTATTTTCAAGTATAGTATTATTCCATTTTCTTTACATTATGACTTTCTAAAACTAACATTTCATTATTATATACTTTCATCTTCAAGTTTTATATTTAAAACCACTTCAATAGTCCTTAGCATTGCTCCAAATATTAATAAATAGCATGTATGTATAGTAAATAGTTAGTTCACATAATGAATTTAGATAAAGGGAAATATGTAAATATCTAATTTCACGTTTTTCTCAAAAATATGTAATTTTTGTCAGCATTTCAGTCACTTTTTTTCACTTTTTTCAGCATTTCAGTCATTTTTTTTCACTTTTTTTCAAAATTTTATTCACTTTTTTCACTTTTTTTGATAAGAAACTCGCTAGAAGCCCTGCACCTGTAGTATACTACCGTTCATACAACTACAACTAATTATATTCATATAAAGTATGTTCATACCTGCTAGGATGAGAGCTGTTTAGTTCAAATACAGTTGCTGGCAAAGACAATTCACACCATGATTTCAATATGTATGATTGCTTTAGGTATATCTTGATCATGTAAGATGCACCAAACACCGTAAACACTTTCTGTCTGTGACAATATAAACACTTTCTGTCTGTGACGATTGCCATTATGTGTCCGTACAGCGACGATTGCCATTATGTGTCCGTACAGCGACATCTATCATTTATACATTGCTAAATCTGGGTCACGTGATAGGCATAAGCTTTTGTGACGCGTGTACTTTTATAATGTAAAGTTTAATACACTTTCAGAGTTTTTTAATTAATTGCTAAATTAATTATTATTATTATTATTATTATTATTATTATTATTATTATTATTATTATTATTATTATACTTCTTTGTTATTATTATTCCTGTTCCTATTCGTATTATTACTATTATAATAGTAATGTTACTTATCAAATAATTATTGTTATTAAGGCATTAGTAATATTAGGAGTATTATTATCATTTACATTATTATTATTTGTATTATTACCATTATTGCTTGTATCCGTTTCCCGAGTTAATATTGCTCGAATACTATCAACAATATTCCTAATATTATTCATCCTATCTCTATAATAAGGTGGTACCTATCAAGCAACCTATAGCAGTGTCCAACATTAGAGACAGCAATACCCTGTTCTATAGGTTACTACTTTACGTTGCAGAGTTTCCATAGCCAACCACATTAAGACAAAATGCCCTTGTAATGCATAATAAATTCTTTTCAAATCGGATGATTCTTTTTGAAACACCCATATATATATATATATAATTAATATATAATATTAATATAATATATATTATATACTATATATATATATATAATATATATATATATATATATAAATATAATATATATATATTATATATATATATATATATATATATATATATATATTAGGGATGGCCAAATATATCGATATATCGAAATATCGTATTTTGAGCTCGAAATATCGATATTTTTGGCGATATTTTCCTTAGGCGATATATTGAGAATATTCGATATATTTTTTCTTAATATCGAAATTCCATATTCTTTTCAAAAGAACATTTGATTTTAAAGCAATGGGAAAAAGATGGCAAATTCATTTAAGTGACATCTCTGCAGTAGAAGATCCAGTATATCGGCCATATATCGTTCTTCGTTCGTCTCCCAATGTCGTGTATAAAATATTCTATAGATTGGGAAATATATAATATATAATATAACATACTAATTTCGGGAACCAAAAATGAGCACATACCACATAGTCAAATTGGCTTCTGAGTATTCACTAATCACCATTCAGTTATTCAGTGATCATGGATAATGCGACCCAATAAAATTTTTGAATGATAGTAAAAATGCTTTTCCTGCTATGTTTATGTTAGCAATGAAATATCTTACTGTAAATGCGACATCAGTCTCGTCAGAACGACAACAGTATCATTATCAAAACAATGTCTTGCCTCACATGAAGGAATAGATGATTTCCGAGCAATATACTACAGATATATAATATATATTTAGGTGCACTAGATGATAAGTATTGGGCTTTGTAATATATAATATATATAATTATATATATATATATATATAATATAATATATTATATATAATATATATTATATATATATATATATATATATATATATATATATATATATATATATATACTATAATAAATATATATATATATATATATATATTAAAGGTAACTAACTTGAGTTACAATTGGAATAAAAAGGAAAGGAATTTAAAAATAAGCTATCATAGTTTTTGTAAGCTTTTTTCAGAAATATTTTATGATTTATTTATTTATTCTGAGACTATTAAAGACTATGCATTCCACTCGAGACTAGCCTGATCCTGATTTACGTGGAGTCTGTGGAATGTGTTCAGTGTCAGTGTGACGAAGGATAATCGCAGAAATCTAATTGCCGGAACAGGGACTTCCTTGAGTTGGTTTGTCAGTTAACATACCGAAGTACCCACTAGGTTATCATCATACTAAAGGCGATTACGATTATTTTCGGCTTAAAAATATGTAATTAACTAAAATAACGATTTTATAATAGCTATACTAAAAGTTAGTATTTGGGGGTACATCACTCAGCTTTTCTTATGATAAGTCGTCTGGCATCCAGTTTGAAACTTCTTAAATATTATTTCATTTTATTACTAAAATTTAATAGATCTTCTTAAGATCCAGACTTCCAGAGTCTCAATATCAGTAGATTACATCCAATAAATTAATTTCGTTGTTGAATCAAATATTTATTTTGTAGAGAACCTATTAAATAAGAAATCATTAATTGAAGAATTCATAGCTTCAATACTATATAATAGTTATTTTTCATTTTTAATACGAAAAAAAAAGTGATTTTTATTATGTTTAATTTTCTAGATAAAAGGCAATCTTTCTTATTTAATTTATTCACTCGTCCACAAAAAAGTCAAAACACCCCCCAGTCCTCAAAGATCGCAAACATTCAACGCTTCTAGCACAACTTCAATTTTTAAACCGTTTAGAGTTGAATATACACACTCCAAGACCTGAAGAGTGAAGATCCTTTTTTCATTTCTACCACTTTTTTTTCAAGTTACATACGTCTTTGCTTCAATATATATATAAATATCTCCTTTCTCTCTCTGAGTGAGTATAATATATATATTTATATATAATAAATATATATATATATTATATATATATAATATATATATATATAATTATATATATATATATATATATATAATATATATATATATATATATATATACATATATATATATATAATATATATATATATGGACAAAGTTACTTAACGTATATATATATATATATATATATATATATATATATATATATAATATTATATATATATATATATATATATATATATATATATATATATTTATTATATATATATTATATATATATATATATTTATATATATAATTATTTATATATAATATATATAAATATATTAGTAGTACTTAAACAGTAATTAAAACAAATAAGAGAGATAAAATACCTAACAACGCTCATTGTTTAAAAATTCAAATAAATCTGTTAACATCATTTTTTTGCCGTTGTAAAATAAAAAACATCGCATCCTTAAAACTTTGTTATTTATTTTTTTTTATTTTGTTTAATTTATTTTTACTTTAACATAGTAAATTTACCCCTGATTCCAAAAAGTATTCAATTTTAGTGTAGCTGTCGTTGTTTTTTAACTATGTGCGTCGCACACCTAAATCTGATTAAAGTATTATATTATATATATATATAGTATATATATATATATATATTATATATATTAATATATATATATATCATATAATATATATATAATAATAATATATATTGGATTATACATATATCAAATTAAAAAATATCGATAAATCGAAATATCGATATATCGAATAATCGACTAGAACTTGTCGTATAATATCGCAACCGATACTGATATTTTTTTAAAATATCGACCTATATCGATTTATCGATATTTGTTAGATATCGGGAAAACTAATATAATATATATATTTATATATTATAATAATATATATATATATATAATTATATAAATATATAAATAAATATATATATACTATATATATATATATATAAAATATATATGACCAGTATATAATATATATATATATATATTATATATATATAATATATATATATAATATCTATAATAATATATATTAATATATAATATATATATATATACATATTATTATATATATAATATATATATAATTATATATATATATAATATAAGGATACGGTGAATATATATATATATATATTATATATATATATATATAGATATATTTATATATATATATAATATATTATATATATATATATATACTATAGATATATTATATATATATATTTATTATTATAATAAAGATTTTGAAATTACTTTTATTATATTATACCCAGAACATGCAATCAAAGATCATGGATAATACTGCCAAAAGTAATAATTAACCAGCTACCAATTCTAAACAACAGCCAATACTTTCTCTTGTTAAACCCTGCAATCAGCATCC
The DNA here is from genome assembly GCA_015478945.1 of Trachelipus rathkii. Classification (NCBI taxonomy): domain Eukaryota; kingdom Metazoa; phylum Arthropoda; class Malacostraca; order Isopoda; family Trachelipodidae; genus Trachelipus; species Trachelipus rathkii. The sequence continues at coordinate 13,489 of JABUQX010090285.1, read as the reverse complement.
AAGTTTTATGATAAATTAAAATAAGAAACATAGAGACTGTTGGAAGCCACATAGTCCTATCAAGGCTATCCCAACCAAATTAAAGTAAATAATTACTCAACCTCTACACATGCAGCATGCAACACCACCATGGCACCCTAAGACTGTTAATATCTTAAACAAAGAAAAGTAATATATATGCCAACTACTATCAAAAGCAAAAACTATAGCTAAATTAAATGCTAACTATACACTAAGAGTGTTTAATAAGACTATTGTCTTTGTTATGGCATGCAGTTTAACTTTAATAGATGACTATAAACTCTTTGAGATAAGGTATTTGGCCTAGTCATGACATTGTTATACCAATACCATCCATACACCTATCCAATCCACTCTTAAATGGCGCAAGTGAGTCATAATAATTTCCTGTGGCATACCATTCCCAATATTAACAACCCTATTACTGAATGAGAATTTTCTTACATCAAGATGGCATGTCATCTTAATTTTATGTTCCTTGATCTCCCTTTTGTGGTCTACTATAAAGAAGAGGATACAAGACAAATTGTTGCCAAAAGTTGCTACTACACTTTTTTTTTTAATATCTCAACTACCAATCAAGCCAAGGTAACCTCAGTAATTAAAATCCTTATTCAAGTTACCAGTGTGAAGAACCTTACACTTTTTGCTATTGAAATTCGTCTGCCATTAATCAGCCCAACCAAGAAGGTTAACCAAGTAATTCATGATGAATTGTTGGGCATCTTTCAAGATTTTCAATAGAAGTAGCCAATTTAGTATCATTAGCAATCGTAAAAATTTTGCTTTTTATTTCTTCATCCAAATAATTTATATTTGTAAAACCCTGAAGAACTCCACTTTTTTATCCACTCCCATGGCTGATTTGTGACCATTAAATACTACACATTGGCTTGTATTATAAAGCCAGTTTTTTACCCATTAGAAAATACTTCACCTTTACTATATTGTGATAATCTGTCCAATCAGCCTGCGATGGGGAACTTTATCAAAAGCTTTACTAATATCTAAATAAATAAAATCAACTGAATCCTCTTTGTCAACACAGTCAGTAATATATATACTTCATGAATTTGAAAAGATTTGTCTGATAAGATCTTCTCTTCCTAAAACTTTGTTGAGAGTCATGCAAATAACTGATAAATATTTCTCTATTTGAATATTCAGTATTCTTACTACCCTTTTCGCATGTGGTTCAACACCCACTATTTATTGGTCCTCAACAAGCAGGTATCAATAAGTAAGAGATCTGTTAAATATTAAATGCAAAGCATATGCAGTACTACTACTACTACTACTACTACTACTACTACTACTACTACTACTACTACTACTTTTTATTAAGCTTCTACCATATATGCCATCAAGACTTGCAGATTTATTGCAATCAATATGATCAAGTATTCTTTTAATTTCCTCAACCAAAATTTCAAGGGATACCAGACTATCTAAAATTTACTTTGAAAACTTTTTAAAAGTAAGTTATTATCCACTCTTTCAGCTGTGAATTCTGAAGCCAAGAATGTACAGTATTAAAAATATTGACCAAATCTGCATCTGAGTTAACCACTTGATTATCTACCTTATTTGACTTTTTTTTTTTTTTTTTTTTTAAAGCCAAAAAATTTCCTTAGATCCTTGTTGCAATGCCTTAATAAATTAATTTCTGCTTCTCTTAAAATTCCTTATTACCTGGTTGAGTTCATTTCTAACTTTCCGATAGACTCCCAAGTCTATTTCCCTTGAATTTTGAATGAAATGATCAGACCTGTGGTTTAAATTATTGAGTTAACAAAACCAATTGTGTCGTCTTCACAAGATGTCTTCTAAATGAACCCCCTCATGTAAAAATGCATAGGATGGAATTCAAAGATACAGCTTCACAAATAATTTTTGTATATTTTTTTTGACCAATTGTTAACTTGAAATGCAAATGTTAAATATTTTAAGAGGTAAAGCACAGAAATTCATGGCATTCTTAAATTATTTGGAAAATAAGAATCGGGCATCAGATAGAAGATATTCTATTGATACTTTATAAAACTATCATTTGGTCAAATATATACAGTATTCATTTTCCACTCCCTCTCAAAGACTGATGCATAATGAATAAATGATTGATCACAGACAAACACAGGGAATTAGACTGTCTGTCTGTTAGGCTCTCCATTGTAGGTTAGTGGACTTCTTAGAGTCTGAAATTAATATTAATATAATGTGATTAATAAAAAAAATTGTATGAGCATAAATATAGGCCTATACTACAAATGCATGATTGTCAAAATATGATGCAAGGAGATTTTTATTAAATATTTTTTTTTTTTTAATATACAGTACCGTACATCCAATGACTTAACTTGTATAGGTAGATTGGAGAATTTCTATGAAGTCTTAATTTACTTCAATATATATATATATATATATTTTTTTTAAGACCAGAGGCCCACATTGAATCTACCAAGGTTGGAAAATATAAGAGAAAGAATTCGATTGATCATGGGCCAAAATGAATTGATACATGATGTTTGAAAATGTTTAAAGTCATGCGGTAGGTAGTAGGGAAAAAGGAAGTCTGTTCCAGAATATTCTTAAAATATTTGGAGATCAGACTGAATAATTCTATTGCAACTTTATAAAATTATCGCGTGGTTAGGAATAGGTTTATTTTTTTACCTTTCAAAGACTAATGCACAATCCTTGATCGCTAACAAAATCAGGGAATTAGACCGACTGTTGGAGAAAAAAAAAAAAGTGGCCTTTCCTCATCTTTTTTCAAACTTGGTTGTAATGCTAGGGTTATGGTTGTTATTCAAAAGAATGGATTCACAGGTTGTACTTTTAATATAAAGAATTTTCATTTCAAATGAAACTCTCTTATAGTACTGTATTTAGCGCATAACTATACGTAATTTGCAGTTTTCTTATACATTTGGATTGAAACCTCACAAAAGTTTACTTTTACAATTTCTCTTTCTTTATCAATGACAATAATAGATTACGGTTTATCAACTCATTATTTAACAAAATTCGTGTATTAATTACTAAGTTGTGCGTCAGACTATATTTCATTTGGAATCCAGAAAATTTGGAAATAAACACTTTACGATGGAGTAGGTAGTGCAACAAAGGATTCTTCTGTTATCCATGCCTGCTACTTTAAAATATTCAAACACTGAATTTAATATACTGATAAAGAATTGCAACTTCTGAAAAGTCAATTGGAATCGGCGTAGATGTCTTTTGATAGTTGTTAAGCCTCAATTTGATTAAGGATTGGTCTAGTATGTATGACCATGGTAGACAAGAGCTAATTGAATTGGCGAAATTCATTCATTTTTCTCTATTTTGCAGTGATTCACCCTTTCAAAGAAACTAATTAATTGCCATAATTGTTCTACAAGACTTACTCTGAAGCATATTTTTTTTTGATTGCCCTATTTTTGCTCATCAGAAAAATAGTGCAGCAAATTTGTTTTGGTAATTCCTTGACTTTTAATTTATAAAAAATTCTTGCTTGAATTTTCTGAATCTTTACATTTTTATTTATTTGATGTTCTTTTATAATATAAACTTATATTTGTGTAATAGAATAGGATTGTTGCATCAGTCAAGTTGTTGTACATGCATGCCATTGCCTTCATCAGTTCTGTTTATGTTAAATTTATACAAAAATGCAGGTACATAAAAAAAGCAGTTATAATAAAAGTTTCAGCACATGTTACTGGACTCAGATAAATTTGCCAAGTTTGAGTGAGTCCTAGTCCCCAGAAATTGGCCGAGTCCCAGACTCAGTGCATCACAATATTATTATTATTATTATTATTATTATTATTATTATCTATTTTTCAGGTATATAATAATGATGATTATTCCAACTGCAGGAGTAATGAGGAAAACTTTCTTAATTCTATGGATGATGAGTATTTATTTTTATTTTATGGCGTTTTCTCAATATCTTAACTTCTGAATTTCAGCCTTTTGAAAACATACATACGAATGCTCACATGTATTTGTTAAATTGTAAAATCTTCTAAATCGAACTCGAATGCTTATTTTTTTAAATATTGTTATATATATTATAATGTTGTTTAATTTTTCGATTGTTATATTTTTATTATTATGTTATCGTGTTTAAACATATCTATTTATTATTTACAGTCAGAAGTTTTAAAGTGTGTTAAAGAGGTAGTTTTTCTTCTTATGATTGTTTCTTTATGACTACTTAATCCTTTTTTTTCTGTCGAATTATGCTATACATAATTACAATGTTTTTTTTATTTCGACATTAATAATAATTAATTATATAACATAGCTTCATATGAACTAGGAAAATATAATTGTATCAATCGTACGGTAAACCTATATACGGCAACTTATCGTTTTGGGTTCCCCTGGTAATTTAAGTCTGTTAACTTTTTATTACTAAAGTTCCACAACTTAACAGTTTTTAGGGAAGCCAATTAAATGTTATATCTAACTTCATATCTAAAGCGTATACCTATTCTAAGGGTTACTTTTGTCTCAAGCATTATCTCTAATCATTAGCAGCATTTAATCCTTACTATTTCCAACATTACCTAATTGGCAATAAAAAATTTGGTATTTCATATATCTCTATTTATCCAACCGAGCGATTAATACCAAATTGAGTATTCCTGCCGAATATTATATGTATATATGTTTTTTTTATGCTTATCTTACCTCTTTTTAGACTCCGTCTCCTTTCAGAAAATTTCAACTCTGATAGCTCAAAAATGATTTTAACTTGTTTATATCCCATTTTGCGCATAAAGTTTGATGCTATATCTTGCGTATTTTTGACCCTGCTGACAGTATACACGCAATTGTATTGCAAGTCACCATTTGGTTACGTAATTATTATATTATATGTAATTGACAGGCAAGTTTCGTTGGTGAATAACGTATAACCTCGCTCTCCATTGATAGATATCAGACAACAATCCGTATGTAGATGCGCTTGGAGAAATTGTTCTATTATCGTATTAACATTTTACTGGTGATAAAGTAGTTATTTCTGAAGAAAAAAAAGACCATAAACCTTAGCTAAAAACGTAAACAGATTCTTTCTTTCAACCAATCGGAAGAAAGTAAACAGAATAAAGTTGAAGAAAGAACCATATCAGTTCAAACGGGTATATATTCTCGGTTCGACAACAACAACAACAACAATTAACATAGTTACATTATATGATTTAAGTTCTTTAAGATTTACTTAACTTGGCATACGAATATATGCTAATCGTAACATGGTTTTCACCATTAATGTAAAGCTAACATATGTCATTTATCTGCGTTAAACTAAGAAAATAATGTTTAAATTCGAGTTACGGAATCTAACACATAGCTTAAGTTTCAATAGAATAAGTATTCTGTATCGATTAAATCGAGAATTTTCCACATATACAGCACGCCACGCTGTAAAGTAATCTGATCATTTTTTTGCATACAAACTAACCTATATCATTTACTTTTAGCCTTAACGATAATTCTCTAACATATTCTTAACGTTGTTATATTTTTAGCATTGATCTCAGTAAATTGGATTTCAATCAAGAATTTTATCATATAACCTTGTCTTATTATTCTAATACATGAGCAAGCGAAAGTATGCTAACTTGTAATTCAAAATTGAACTATTAATAAAAGCTAACATAAAACATATACTCTTGAACAGAAAACAAACAAGCTCAAACCTAACACAAACCTTACGTACGAATAAACTGTCTAACATTAACAAACGCTTCCTTGCACTTTATTTGATCAGCTAATGTAAGATGTACTGGGCTAACGACATACTGTACAAACGTATAAGGCTATTCTATACTTTAGCTTTTTTCAAGCATAGGTCTCTAACTATATCTAATTTCTGTTATTTTTTTTACATTAACTGATACCGTAGATTATTTAACAAAAGTTTGCGATTAAACCTTGTCTAATCGAGGGTCAGGATTGGGCTGATCATTAGAGGAGAGAGGATGCCTAACGTATTTACAAAGTGTTTTATTGCTTCGATGCTGAATGTTCAGTGGATAATGGATGGTTAGTTCAACGAAGAGAGAATTCATCATAACCTCTTTTCACATTGTACAATATTTCACGTAAAATAATGCATTCATTCTATTGAACAAAGTGTTGGTTAACGCAAGGACATTAACATAAAAATATACAATTTAATTTTTGATCCTCACATCGAGCATTATGTATAAGTAAGTTTCTGTTTGAATAAGTTGAGGGTGGGGTGTAAGGCGGGGGTCTTTTATACTCCTCCGAAGGTAGTGGGTTTGGAAGGCCTCAGGCCGTTCGGTCTGAGTCCTAGAAGCCTGCGCTTATATACCCCTTTCAGGGTGTATCCCCCTTCGCAGGAATTCACACCCTTTCAAGGGACGCAATCCTCTGGGTTTTTCTTCGTCGGAAGGTAATGTGGTTGTGTCTTTTTATGATACTCTGGGTTTGGGTTATATGAAACTGTTTTTTATTTCGTAAGTTTAGTGTACGTTTATGTTAAATACTTACTGATGAACAATGTGTGAAATAACATGTGAATGTTAGAGAAAGTGATATGAGTTTTTGTAAGAAATTACTTGTGTTTATACGTGACGAATGAATATTGTTAGATTAACGTGTAGTATAGGTATGTTTTGTTGAGTTATAATGTTAAGGTTTGCCCTTAGTACTTTTGCTATATTGTCTAACGTTTTTTATCATAGGTCAGATGCTTTTGTTTATATTTTCTTCTAGAACTATTTTACACTTTGATGAAGATAATGTCAATTCATAGTTCTATAGATGGGTGGTATCTTTGATTAGATTTGTGTTCACTGTTGTTAAGGGATTTTTTGGTTAGAATAATTTACGGCTTTTACCTGTTGTGCAATTATGCTCGAAAAGATTTGTGGAACATTATGCGAGTATTTGTTATGACCTGTTAGCTACTGTTACTCTTGAATCAGTAAGGGAATTTTTTCGGGAGGAGTACTGATTATTCATACGAGGGCTATGTATGTGTAGTGTTATTTGCATTGTATCTATTTAGTATTTCCTAGTCGCGGTATGATTTCGTTATGCTTTATTGATCTAGAAGTTACTTTTGTTGTTTAAGCTGATATTTTATCTTATAGGTTTAGGGTATAGTGTAAGAGTTGTAGACTTTCATTTTTTATGGTGTTATTGTTGAGACGTATTGAGAATACAAATTTTTTCAATCTTATTTTGGCTAAAATTTTCATATATTATCTTATTATTATGATTATGATTAGGGTTGGGACGGGTAGGGGACTGCGAGGGAGTGTGGCTGTATTGATTTTACGTGTGATTTATCGTGATTTACGGTGTCTTTATCATATATCAGTAAATTAGGTTTAACGCGTTTTTTAACTGTGGGAAGTTTTTTAGTTGGTTGCAGAGGAGAGACTTTACTTTATGTATGTGGTTAGGATTGAAAATTATTGGGGTTGATTTTTTAGTGTTAGTGTTTTTGGTTTGAAACTTTTGTGTGGGTTAGGTGTGCAATTATGGCGCTGGGGATTATGGAAATATTTTAGACGAGGTTATGATGGAATTTTATTGTGAAATTATTACGAATGGTGAGGTAATAACATGTTGTTACGTTAGCATTATTAGTGGGATTCTTTGTCAGTATGATGATCAGACAGGTTTATGCTAAACTTTGTTAAATATTACGGTGTTAATGTAAAATTAACATTGATATGTTAGGAGATATGCAACAATTCTTGATAAAATTGTGTGAAAGCGAATACCGGGTTGTTGGTTGAGCGAGATGTGTTGTTTTTAGGGGGGGAGATGTTTACGGCTGTTAAGTGCGGAAGTTTGTTAATGTTAGTGGTGGGTGTGAGTTCGTACGTAACGGTGTGTTGAGGTTGTGTGGGCTTGTGTATTTATAGGTCATATTTTGGCGTGTAGTTCAGGTGTTATATGTGGTGTTAAGCAATATGTGTGAAGTGTTGAGACTTTTGTTTATACGTTAGCATTACTTTTTCGGCGTTCTGGCTTCTGTGGATGATAATAAACAAGTGTTTACTGGGATAAGAGGGTGGTTTGTTAAGGGGGTAGTAGTTTTTTTACTTGGGGAGTCAGGATTGTATAAATGTAACGGGGTAATAGTGATGTTTTATAGGAGGATAGTGTTGTGGTAAAAGTAGGTGATTAGAGTTTAGGCGGGGTTTGTATGCTAATGTCGATATGTTTTAGGGGCGTTTACAGGTGTTAAGTGTGGAACTGTTGTTAATGGTTTTGGTTTATGACTTGAGGTTTTATGTTTGTTCGTTATATTTGTTAGGGCGTAAGTTTTGTGTTTAGTAGTCGTCGTGGTGTGACGTCATTGGGTGGTTTGGCGTGTTTATTTGTGTCTGGGTAGATTGTTGTTTTGGGGTTTTTGAATTGATTTGTTGGAGCTATGTTAGCTGCTAATTTATTTAATGTGAGAGGAACATTGGTTACGTGGGCGTTGTTATTCTATGATATTTCGTTGGTTAAGTCATGGATTCGGTAAATGTAGGACTTATTCAGTTTGTGTGACTGATAGGTGTTTGGGCTGTGGTTGGATTGTTTATTGAGAAGGAGTTTGTTGTTGTTGTTGTTGTCGCACGAGAATATATACCCTTAGGTTTGAACTGATATGGGTGTGTCATTGTCGTTGACGGTCGTACTCTTTTGTGTGTACTTCGCTTTTCGGATTGGGTGGAAAGGTAATGAATCTCTTAATGCGGCTAGTTTTTTATGAGGGGGATGTTGGGATGTACACTTATTTTTTCTCGGCGGTTGCAGTAATGGGGGTTTGAGTTGAGTTTTTGTTGCTTGTTCGGATTCAGTGTTTATATTGATAGAGCGGTATTGACTTGATCTCTGCTCCTTGCATGCCGGTCTAGCGCTTTGTTGTTTGGATATGGGTTTTTCATGAGGTAGGTTTCGGGGTAGTTTCGCCAACTTGGTGATGTGTCATTTAGTTTATTGAGTTCGTGGGAAACGCAAATGGTGAGCTGCTGGACATTTTGGCGTGTGATTTTCCTGTCGATGGGTCAAATATAGGTGGCGGGACATATTGGTTGTGTGGTGCTATTGCGAATCTTTTATGCAGTAGGATTGGGTTAGGACGTGGTGTAGTGAGTGAGGACTGGCATTTTTTCATGTTGTGTTATTGCAGTTGTATGTGTTTGGGGGTGCTTCTTGGTGTTTTAAAGGAGGAGCGGGAGGTTACGTTTAAAAAAGTAGTATTAGGAGCGCTATTAGTAAACTCGTTTAACGTTTGGTAAGGTGCGTGCTTTTAGTCAGTTTAAAGGTAGATTATGATTGGTTAAGGGTTATGGTGAGGATTTAATCTATTTTTTTTTGTGATTAAATAGTTTTGTTACTTTGTGTCAATGTAAGATGAACGTTAATATATTGGTGTACGATATGGGATGCTGTCGGAATAAGTTATTTATTGGGTGTTGTTATATTGGTCGTTATCGCTTGTAATTTATGTTTTAATTATGGTAGTTACTTTATTTTTGTGTGTTAACTTGGGTTGGTGGGGAACTTTGTTGTAATGGTTACAAGGTTAGGTAGGTTGCGTAAGTTTGCTTCGTGGGATGGTTTTGGTTCGTTGTACATTATTTTCCTTGATTTTCTTTATTTTGTTATTGGATCTGGGAGGGATTGTTTAGCTTTAATTAATGTGATTAACGAATTGTTGGGATGTATTTTACGAGGTGCTATATTATATGTTTGGCTTTAAGGGTTAGGTGTTATAGGCTAAAGGAAACAATCATTTATTTTAGTAAAAACAATTTTTTATATTTAAATAACATTCTTACATTGATTAATGTTTTTTTAATGATAACTAGATACATTTTATTAATTTAAGTAAAATTTCAATCGTTATTTATTATTTTTATATTAAATAATTATTGTATATAAAGATTGTTAGTTGTCGTTTAAGTAAGTGTTTGAGCCCTCTTAATAGGCTTTAACATACATGGTGAGCATTCGATGTATTGTTTCTTATTTGTTAACTTTCCAAGACTTTTCTAGTCTGTGATATAGGTATATTTTATAATTATCTCTTGTCTGCATATTTTTTTTAAAGGATTGCTTTCTTTTGTAATCCTTCTGTGTGATTTTTTCTATCTTCTTTTTTTCATATAATGTGAGGGGTGATTTTCAAAGGTGAGCGAAAAACTCTCTGGCTCATTTTATTCGTTAATATATAATTGTGCTCATCGTTATCATCGTTTATAGAGTATACTATGTTTTGCGATGCAGTGTTTTTAATAAGTTTGTCGCATAATGTCAACAACACTACAATCCCTTTTTTTTAGTATATTTCGTTCGTGCTAATTCTTTTTTGTAAATTTAATACGTTCTGTAATATATTTTTCTTTACTACTTATTCATCATAAGCTATCCTCTATTATTGGCAGTGGGTTTTTTTTTTGGACGGGTTAAATGTGTGGAATTGGCCGTCCGGTTTTTGTGCAGAGTTAGTGGTTCTTCTCGGTTGTGGGTTTGGGCTGCTACCAAAGATTATTATATTGTTGTGGTTAGAATCAAGGGGGATTTCTTATATCATTTTGTTTTTTTTAGGTTTTATCTTTGTTTTTAATTCGATTATTTTTATGCATCTTGTAGAGTAAAATGTCTTTTTTATTATTGATGGTTTTTCAACTTTTCTTGTCGCCGTTTGGTTCTCTCATTGATTTATCTGGGCGCTTGAACTTTTTCCCCCACAGAGTTTATTGGGTTGCGTCAACTATGACCTCTCACTACTTTCGCACAAATGTACTTGGTTGTTATTCATTTTTAAGAAAAAGGAGGAAGTGTGTTAAAAGATAAATTTTTTGTTTTTATTATATTCTTCTTTGTATTCTGAATTTCTACCTTCTTGAGCTTATGTATATTTTCTTTTTCATATTCTGAGGTATGTGTATGAATAGGAAATAATGTTGGTCGTTGTATGTATTGTGTGTATTAGATGTAGATATCTTTGGAACAGGAAGAGTAAGCGTTTCTCGGCATTTTGTTACTTGATGGTCGGTGAGATGCGTGAAAGTTTAAGTTTTTTTAGGTTATGGGAGAGAAATACTTTTTGGGTTGCGATTATCTTTTTCATGTTACAGTTTGGGTTAGTATGGCGGGTACGAAATTTGGGGAATTAATTGTTTCTGATATCTGTTTTGGGGGGAGAAGAACATCCAATTTTGATTTTGAATTAGTTTTTTTAAAGTGTCTTAAGGGACTATGAGCGAACTTGATGTGATAGTGATGCTTGCATAGTTGTTTTAGCTGGCGTGGTTTAAGAATCTGATGTAAGTGCTCTTGTCTTGCTCTCATCTGCATATGTAACTATGATGAGTGTAACTTGGGGTCTGTATGGAGTTTGACGATAGAGCCAGAGGTTTTGATTACTATAGGTGTGCTAAGCGGGGCGCTGTAAACGACAACGCCTAAGAATTGTAAGGTATGGGTGGGTTGCTCTGAATTTTTTATTACTTTGGACAAGTTTGCGAAATATTATCTGTTTTGGTGTTGTATCGATTGTTTTGGTTTGGGTTGCGTAGAGCTATAACTTTATTTTGTGTTTTATTGTTTTTGTTATTTATGATTAGGAGGTAACTTTTTTTTATGTTGTATGCTGATTTTTGTAATTTTTTTCTTTACATATTAAATATTGATACTTTTGGGGCATGAAGTGTTATTATCGTCTTTTTTTATAGTTTTACTAATGATTGTGTTTAGATATCATTATATTTTGAAGTATCGAAGCGAATCTTGGGACATTGAAGGTTGGTTTTGGTCTGTGATTGCTTGGGCTTTTGGAAATGTGTTTGGTGTGTTTGATTTAGTTCGATGGTTTTATCTGGGTTTGTGCTTATAGGGTTAGTAAATAAGCGGGGTGGGTGTTTGTTTTTGTTTGTTGGTTTTTTTTAGATTTGAAATAGGTAAATTTGTTAAGTTTAGTGTATTATAAAGTAGTACAGGTAATTTTGAAAAATATTTTTTATTTTTTATACTTATTTTTTATTTTATTTATGTTTTGTGTTTATTTCTTGATGTTGCTGAACCATAGTTTATTTTGTTCGAAAGTCTAGGTTACTACGACGCTGCATATATATCTATGTTTATTTTTTTGAGGTTTAGGCCTACGGGTATTAGTATTTTATTATTAGTACGATTATCACTAATTATTCCTACTGTTGCTACCATTGACGATTCCGGAGCGGGAGTGCTAGGCTGGTGCAGCTGTCACATCCTAGGCGACACTCGCCTTTCCTCTATTGGTCTTTGCGTTTCGTGACCTTGTGCTCGATCATTGTGTTTGGTGCTTTCCCTCCTTAATTCTCCTTCATGTTTTGGCTCTTTCGTGTTGCTGTCTCTTCGGCTTTGTTTTTTTTGCTCTTGTGCTCTTTTTTGTTTTCAGGTTCGAGTACGCCGTCGTCTCTCTAAGGTGGTGTTCGGTTCCTTAGATCATTCCCTTGATCAGACGGACTTTATAATTATTTCATCAATATTTGATTATTTCGATGACTTGGTTTCTATCGATCGCGGGGGTTCTGATACGCTTATAAGGAGAACATTTTCTGCTATTATCGATTTTGTGGGTGTTTATATGCGTGGACTGGGGTTAGGTTGGTATTTAGAGCTTTCTGGGGTTTTCTACCCTATTTGTTGGGGCTTTTAGTTTTGGCTCTTTTTCTTTATCGCATATTGTCTCTTGGTGCTTTTGGAGTCCTATAACTTTTCCTTACTAAGATTTCAGTCTATATCAAGTTATTTTCTATGTATATAATAATTCGAATCTGTTCGGATATTTTCTCTTATTCATACCGAAAATTTCATGCCTATTTTACGATATTCACTTTCGAGTTTGTTTATATGTGGGTTAGTGTGTGGTGTTCCTTTCGTTTGTGGTGATCCCAGAGGGTGTTTTAACTTCGTAATTATCAGCAATGTTTTACCTTCCCCTATCCTATATTCACCCCTTCCAATTTTTTAGCCATATTACGATTATTACTCTCAACTCCGTGTTAGATTGTATATTTTGGATCACCGGGAACCTGGATTGCTGCAAGAAAGAAACCACGTGTGGAAATAATAACAACAATAATATTAATAAATAATTATATATTAATATATAAATAATTTCATATTATATTGTAATAATTAATTATATTATATAATATTTTTAATTAATTTAAACTATTATTAATAATATTAATTTAATTTAATATATTATATTAATTAATATATAATTAATATATTTAATTATATGATAATAATAAAAAATCATTCTCAGAGGATGTAGTCGGAATCGGCACATCTACGGCCATCGGTGCGGTGGCGGTGCGGTGTGGTGCGGTGCGGTTGCGGTAAGTTGGATGGTTATCCGTTTAGTTGTCTTCTGATGCTGAAGTCGGCTCGATAATGTGATCTTTACTTTTTTGGTGGGTTT
>JABUQX010090284.1:5000-12500 GCA_015478945.1 Trachelipus rathkii | reverse complement strand
TTAAAGTAGAACAGCATCCTCTTGCTAGGCCTGAAAATATATTTGCACAATTAGGTGGGTGTTCTGTATTTTCTAAGATAGATCTTTCGATAGGCATTTTTACAACTACCTCTTAGCGAGGAGTCACAAAATTTATGTATTTCAAGTTCCCATTTGGGACTTTTTAAACCAAAATATTTGCCATACGGTATAGCTAGCAGTCCAGCACTGTGGCAAAAACAAATGAATAAAACATTTAACGGTTTAGAAGGCACATTTTGTTTTATAGATGACATTTTGATAGCAGGTAAAAATGAAAGTGAACATAATGTTAGTTTAGAAAAGTTTCGCAGAAAATAAAAGAATGTGGATTGAGAGTTCAAAAGGCTAAATGTCAATTTAAAGTTGATAGTATTGAATATTTGGGATTTAGGATTGATTCAAAAGGGATCCATAAAACCGATGGTAAAATTAATGCAATAAAATCCATGACCCTTCCAAAAGATGTGCATAATTTAAAAGCGTTTTTGGATTTTGTTACATTTTATGGTAGATTTGTACCACATTTGGTAACTTTGGCATCATCACTATATAATCTCTTAAAGAAAAATACAACTTAGATTTCGAATGACGAATGTGAAATTTCATTTAACAATATTAAAGAAGAACTAGTATCTTCTCAATTTTAATCTCATATAAAACATAATTATCTGATATTTCCATACACAACCATTTGTGATTAAACCTTCATCACATAATAATAATAATAATAATAATAATAATAATAATAATAATAATAATAATAATAATAATAATAATAATAATAATAATAATAATAATAATAATAATAATATAATAATAATAACAATAATCATCATTGAAATTATAATAAAAAATAATAATAATAATAATAATAATAATAATAATAATAATAATAATAATAATAATAATAATAATAATAATAATAATGATAATAATAATAATAATAATAATAATAATAATAATAATAATAATAATAATAATAATAATGATATTGATAATAATAATAATAATAATAATAATAATAATAATAATAATAATAATAATAATAATAATAATAATAATAATAATAATAATAATAATAATAATAATAATAATAATAATAATAATAATAATAATAATAATAATAATAATAATAGTAATAATAATAATAATAATAATAATAATAATAATAATAATAATAATAATAATAATAATAATAATAATAATAATAATAATAATAATAATAATAATAATAATTTTGAAATGGAAGGATGAGACTCAATATCTTGAAATGACATTTGTCTTAAAAGTTTTTATTCATTATCTTCGTTTTCCTTTTTTTATATTTTTTATTTTCAAAAGACACTTATTAATAAACTTCATTTTTCTTTCTTTAATTTTTTTTTTTTTAGTTTTGATTTTAATTTTTTGATTAGATTTTTTTTCATTTTGGAAATGATTTTATTTTTATTTTATATCTTCATGAATCTCGTTTCATAAATGGTTTTGGATGAAGATAAATACTGTAGGATTAAAGTGAGGTAACATTTCGTTTCTTAAATAGTTTTTAAGTTCTATTTCAATTTTGTGATTGTCTTTCAAGATTTATTTTTTTTTAAATTTTTTAGTTTTAATATTTTCTTTGTGTGTGTCTGTGTAGGTTGGTGAATGAGAGAGAGAGAGTGTGTGTGTGTGTGTAGGTGTGTGTGTGTGTGAGAGCGTGAGGATGTGTGAGGGTGTGTGTGTCTGTGAGTGTGTGTGAGGGTGTGTGTATGTGTCTGTATGTGTGAGTGTGTGTGTACGAGGGTATGTGTATGTGTCTGTGTGTGTGAGGGTGTGTGCATAGGTGTGTATGTGTCTGTGTTTATTTCTATTCTGTTTCTTTCATTCTCTTTCTCTCATTATTTTTTTGTTTCTTCCTATTTTGTGTAATAAAAATTACACAGGCCTGCGACCAAAATGTTTCTGGGGGTTTTATAGGTGGTTGTTAATGAAATTTGTCTCCTAAATCCAAATCAAGCATTCATATTGCTCAATCAGGTCTAGTTTTTAATACTGACCGAGTTCCCTAGATGGCATTAGAGAGCTCAGTCTCTAGCTGACCACGGGCGCGAGTGGTTGTGTGTTGCTTGCTCACTCTCCAACTAAGTGTTCTTACTTTAATCCATGACTGTTCCCATCTAGGAACAGTGTTTAAAGTGTATTTCTAAAGCTTTATTTATCTTTGTGAATTTATTTTTTTTTGCCAAAACTCCTAATAATTTTCATGAAAATTGAAAGGAAAGTGTTAAAAAACAGTCCTGATAGGATTTTGTTATGTGTGTGGCAAAGTAATATTTAGTGACAGCAATGCACTATAACCGTTAGTAAAGTTTACCTCTCTACAATGCATATTTTGCGAATAAAGCTATGGAGATCAAGACAAAACCTTGATATATGTGCTGCAAACCCTGTATCATAGCCTTAAGGCGCTGGAGTGAGGGCAAACGAATGTTGTCTATTTGGTGTACTATGCCGCTGTGGAGAGAAGGCAAAGACATATTACACATACATATTTTGCAGGGACCAATCTCAAAGCGCTCGCTCAATTAACCTTTACGAAATATCTCCTTGACAAATCTAGAAAGCTTTATAAAAATCTTTTGGTTATTGAAATTGTAATTGGGTATAAAAATAGTGTATTATTCTGTTAGAGAATTGTGGTTAAATTGTATATATATATTATATATATATATATATATATATATATTAATATATATTATAATATATATATATATATTATATTATATATTTATATATATATATATATATATTATATATATATATACCACCTGTATATATATATATATATATATATATATATATATATAATATATAATATATAATATATATTATATTAATATTATATATATATATTCTATATTAATATATATATACACCTGTATATATATATATATATATATAAATATAGTATATAATATATAATATATATATTTATATATAATAATATATATATACTATACACCTGTTATATATATATATATATATATATAATATATATATTATATTATATATATATATATATATATATATATATATATATATACCACCTGTATATATATATTATTATAATATTATATATATATATATAATATATATATTATATATATATATATATATATATATATATATATATATAATATATATATATATATATATATATATATATATACCATATATATAGTAATATATAATATATATATATATATATATAATATATATATTATATAGTATATATTATTATATATATATATATATATATATATATTATAAATTTTTTAATTTTAAATTAGTTAATTAATATTTATTTTTTATATACTCTTAAATTGTATTTAAAAATTGATGTATTTAAAAATTGGTAAATTTTCCTGGTATGAAAATTGTGTATAAAAAGTGTGGAAACGAGGGTCGAGGGAATTAATATTATGTAAATTAAGTAGGCGAAACCTTTTTTCCGGTATCAATAAGAAGAACAAGCACACTGTAGTCTACCCTGATGTTCCTTCTGCCATTAAACCACAACCACATGGTCCAGGAGTTCCAGTTCCTTCTCCACCTGAAAATACTGAGCTACAAGACAATATAAAAGATATAGAAGTGGATGACACTGACACTTCAGTGACATATCAGCCTACGTCTACAAACACTTCGCCAAGACCACTCACTTCAAAGTAAATTAAATGATTTGACTAGAGATCTTTTTCTTTCTAAAAAGAGAACACACAACTTCTTGCATCCCGTCTTAGTGAGAACAGCCTCCTCTCCAAGAAACTACATACTTTTGTTTCAGAAATAGAGACGAAGAGTTTCTTCGAAAGTTCTTTGTGCAGTTGCTTCTTGCAGCTATTTTGTGTATTGCAATGATGTAAAAAGTTTAATTGAGGGCACTTGGCGTTCTTTACCAACCAAGTGAATGGAGCTCTTCATTGATTCTTCTAGCAGAAGCTTGGAAGGCAGTACTCTTAAATATTGGCAATAAAATGGCGGCATCCGTACTTATTGCCCATTCAGTTCAGTTAAGGAAAGCTACAAAATATGGAAGTATTGATTATTACAATCAAGTACTCTAACCACAACTGGTTAATATGTGTTGATCTCAAGATAAGATATATTTCCCAGTTTTTTCTTGTTTTAAAATCTTCATTTTTAAAAAAAAATTACACTTATGACAAAATTAAGTTCTTAGAAACCATTACATCAATATGCAATCATAAAGACACTGTTTTCAATTTTAATTTACTACATTTAATGTATTTAAAGGAATTAATCCTTCTTTCAAGTTTGTGTGCCTTCTTCTTGGGTTGCAAGGAGGCTACACAAAATTCTTTCCTTCATGTGTTCTATGGGATAGCCGTGCTGATAGTCTTCACTATTAAGCAAAAAAAACTGGCCAGCTCGAGGGACATTCCAAATTGGCGCCACAACGTGGTAGCTGAACCTCTAGTCCTCCCAAAAAATGTTTTACTGCCTTGCTCTTCATATAAGCTTGGCCTGATGGAAGAACTTTGTCAACAGCACTGAATAAAAGAAGGCCAAGGGCTTTTTAAGTATCTACTGGCAAAAATTCCCAACACAATTCAAGTTGATGCAAAGTCCATGCAGGCCATATTTGACGGTCCCCAAAATTAGAACTCTTTAAAGGACAAGCATTTTTACACAATTATGGAAGCCAGTGAACAAGATGCATGGCGATCGGTTAGTAAAGTAATTGACGGTTTTCTGGGAAATAAAAGAAGCTCAGAATATATCTCACATGTAAATGAGCTTATGAAAAGCTTAGAAAAAATGGGAGCTCGCAAGTCGATAAAAATGCATTTTCTCCATTCACATCTTGACTATTTTCCCACAAACTGTGGAGATTACAGCGAGGAACAAGGTGAAAGATTTCACCAAGATATAAAGACGATGGAAACAAGATATCAAGGACGCTAGGACATCAACATGTTAGCTGACTATTGCTGGTGTCTTAAACGCGACGAACCAACATCGCTTCAAAAACGGAAATCATCAAGGAATTCGTTTCTTGAAAATAGTTTCTTGCCCACGTCTTGGTAGGCTCCATAAGTAGTCTTAAGTTAAAATCTAATTAAAGGGAAAGGTCGAATTGAGTCAGGTATTTTTATTTTTTTCCTTAGTTTAATTTAATTATATTTAAATAAGACCAATATAAATAACGAAGAATTTTTCTTAAAATTACCCAATTTCTAAAAGAAGTAGTGCGCTGTATCTCAAAAACCAGACCTGATTGAGCAAAATGAATGTCATATTTCAATTTAGGAGGACAATTTCGTTAGGAATCACTTCAGAAAACCCCAGGAACAGAATTTTTTTTTTCAAATGCAGGCCTGTGTTATTTTCTCATCTCTAGATCTCCTTCAGTTTTTATTTCTTATTTTCTCTTTCATTTCATTTTGATAATTATCTCAATTATTTTTATCTTCAAATTTTACATTAATTATATTTTATATTCTTTATTACTTTTCAAATCATCTTTATTTCCTCTCTTCTTCATTATTTCTCTTTCCCTCTTCCTCTTTTCAATCAAATTAAGAAATTTCGAATCCACAGAGGATGATTACAACGATAAAAAAAACTTTGATAAATATCTAGCCAAAAAAAATCGAAAAGAAGAAAGTTGAGATTTCTTTTTCAAATTCCGTGTCATTTTTAATTCAAATTTTTATCGTTTCCTTTTTTTTCTCTTTTCAGTAAAGTAGAATTTAATTTTCATCTCGAAAGGTCACTATTTGAAGAAAAATAATAATAATACTACTACTACTGCTACTACTACTACTACTACTACTACTACTACTACTACTACTACTACTACTACTACTACTACTACTACTACTACTACTACTAATAATAATAATAATAATAATAATAATAATAATAATAATAATAAAAATAAGAATAATAATAATAATAATAATAATAATAATAATAATAATAATAATAATAATAATAATAATAATAATAATAATAATAATAATAATAATAATAATAATAATAATAATAATAATAATAATAATATAATAATAATAATAATAAGTTAATAATAATAATAATTAATAATAATAAATAATAATAATAATAAAACTAATAATAATAATAATATTAATAATAATAATAATAATAATAATAATAATAATAATAATAATAATAATAATAATAATAATAATAATAATAATAATAATAATAATAATAATAATAATATAATAATTAATAATATTAATAATAAATAATAATTAATAATATAATAATAATAATATAATGAAAAGTTTTAAAACTTCATTTAAAATATCCATCTTATAAAAAAGGAAAAAGAGTGATTTTTTCTTTTTTTTATTTTATTCTAATAGGATGGCCATTTCTTTTTAATCTTTTTGGATGTAAATTTGATGTATCTCTTTGATGAATCATGAAATTGATCTTGTGATTTTATAGTGACTTTGATCTACGGGCTACTTTTTGGGATATTTTATATTTTAACTGGGCTACGTCAGCCTATTTCTTACGAATTTATCTAATGAAAACTAAAAATTAATTTTATTTCCAGAAATTTGTTAAATCTGGCAAGATATAAAGAAGTATATAACAAATATCGTAATGTTTATGCATTTTTTTGTGGCGTCGACTCTCATATTCAATATATTTTAACGCCAAAACTCATGTTTGAAACATGATTTGAAATTTCCATGTAGTAAAACATCATCAATGATCATCAGTTGAAATTTTGTATTCATCAGTGGTAGTGAGGCAGTGTTCTCTCATATTTCTTAAATTATTTGCTTTTGATTTTTTTCATAAGTGAGCATATTAGTAATTAGTGCTTATTTTTTAAATCAAAGAATTCTAAAAACATAATTAATAGAGAATACATATATTCTGTGATATATATATATATATATATATATATATATATATATATATATATATATATTAAATATATGATATATATACTATATATATATATAATATATATATTATATATATATAGTATATATACAATAATTAAAAAATATTGAATAATTTAAAAATGTTAATTTTGTCTAATATGAGTTGTATGGCGCATCTGAACTCGTCTGTGAAAAAAATTGGCGTATGGCATGCAAAAGGTTGACCACTCCTGCTTTAAATATATATTCTTCTGATTTTTACTGTAAATAAAATTAATATTTTAAATGGATTATTATTAACAATGAAATTAAAATATAAGACTATTGTTATTGCAAGAGTATTACATATGTAAGTGCATTTTGAGAAATTAATAATAACACATCAGTAACACAGAAGAAGAGTAGTTCATTATGAATTAAAGGGCAGAATAAAATTTAAATCTCATATAATCATATAATACAAGTGAGAAGTTTATATATATAATTATATATATATAATATATATTATATATATATATAATATATACCTAATATATATATC
>JABUQX010090283.1:15000-33745 GCA_015478945.1 Trachelipus rathkii | reverse complement strand
CAGTCTGTCTCCAACTTCATAATCCTCTCCAGAACTCTCCATAGCTCTCCCTGGGCACAGAATCAAATGCTTTCTCAAATCTATATGAAGGCGATATATGCCTCTTATTGTATTCCATGTCTTTTCCTGTATCATTCTCAATAGCGAACATTAAATCTGTCAGGCTTTCTATGCCACCTCTATTACCCATACGACTCTTCACCTAATCGCTGCTCTAATTTTTGATCTTAATTTTCTTTCTAATATTCTTTCATATAACTGCGTCTCCATGTGATCCATTAGTGAGATACCTCTATTTTTTACAATCTCCTGCGTTCCCCTTTACCTTTATAAATGCAACATTATTACCTTCCCCAACGCTTCCGGCACTCTTACTCTCCACCCCAACACCTTTCAGAAAAAAATCTCAGAATCAAGCCTTCAGGCTCCTCTCCTCCCTCCTGTCAGCAATTCAATGTGATATCCCATCCTCACCAGGAGCTTTCCGCTCTTCATTTCCCTACATCTCCTCAAAAATCCTCTCGTTATTTCCCTCCTACCTCCACTCCTCCTCGTTCTCTCCTTACTCCTCTCTACTCCCCTTCCCTCTTCCGGCACATGACCTCCACATCAGCAACTCATCAAAGTACTCTATCCACCTTTTGTTTTTACCTCGGACTTACCAATGTTTTCACCATTCTATCTTTATATCTTAACATTCATCTGCCTCTTCTCCTCTATACGTTCTTTGCCATCTAAAAAATCTTCTCTGCCTTCCTTCATATCATCCATCAATTCCTTGTTAGCTTCTCAGCCACCTCCTCCTTTGCCCTCCTTTTCACCTCTTTCCGCTTCATTTCTTGCTTCCACGCACACGGCTCTGGATTGTTCACTTCTGTTTTTAAGCCATTTTCTCAATGCTACCATCTTTTGTCTCACAACATTCTTCACCTGTTTCATTCCACAAGAGCGTGATGCTTCTTTCTCACTAATCCCATCCATTTAATGCCTAGGGTTTCCCTAGCCGCATCCTTCAAAACACTTCATGTTAGCACCATTAAGTTTTTCCAATCTCAGTATTTTTTCGTTTACTTTACCAACATAATTCAATCTCTTATTTTGATCTTTCAGCGAGTCTACTTTTATTGTACTCCAATTCTCCTTTACTTGTACTTTCTTCGCTTGTATCTTTAGATCAGCTATTAACAGCCCGTGATCTGAATCCATTGACACATATAAATATTAATATATATACTATATATAATATATATATATATAATATATATATATCTAATATATAATATATAATATATATATATATATATAATATATATATATATATATATATTATATTAATGATATATATTATTAATATAAATAATATAAATATATATAATATATATATAATTTTAATTAAAAATTAAAGAGTAAACATCCGCATCCGCATCCGCATCCGCATCCTCATCCAGTTAAAGATAATTGCCCGCGTCCGCATCCGCATCCCTCATCCTTTTACATCCCCATCCGCATCCGCAAACAGTCAAGTTTTGATATCCGTCATCCACAAATATAATATACAACCTTATACCAAATGGTGGACGCAGTTTATTCAAAAATAATAATAACTAATAATAATAATAATAATAATTAATAAATAATAATAAATAATAAAATAATGAATAATAATAAATAATAATGAATTAAATAATAATAATAATAAATAAATAATAATAATAATAATAATCAAAAGCAAAACCAATCCCTTAATTAAAAGTGATGAACACGGCTAGTAAAGAAACCGCAATGATGCCCCCAATAATAACAAAGAAGGCTTTAAAGACATGGACAATACATATATAATATATATATCTAATATAATATATATATATATATAATATATAATATATATAATATATAATATATTAATATACATCTATATATATATATATATATCTATTGACTGGGACGGGCTATCTGTTAAGAACCACGCTCGCTGGGAGGAATATTATAAACAACTTTTGGGGAAGTTTGAATTATCCCAAAAAAATAATAATGAGCATGTTTCTCAGCATTACACATACATATTCAGCAATATTTTTATCGTGAGTCAGGAATCTCGTTTTTTTCAATCTGCTTGAGTTTGCATTTGATTCCTATTGAGCTATTTACGTGTTTATATATATATTATACTATATATAATATATATATATATATAATATATTATATTATATATATATTATATATATATATATTATATAATATAATATATATATATACTATATAATATATATATATATATATATATATCATATATATGGAACTGAATTTGAAGTAAAAGAACCAGATAGTTATAAATAGTATATTTAAAATTTTTAATGTTAATAATGTGTACTAGAAGTTAAAAGTACAATTCGATAGTTAGATATCCAAGTAAATTTCCGACTTCGATGATTCCTTCAGAATCAGATATTGTTAGACATTATCTATTTTTTATGAATAGAAAGCAAGTAACTTTGAAAGGTTCAGTAACCGCTATAGATGGTTATATAATTGTTGAAGGGACATGGAATCTATCTGGAGAAAGTTTTCTTTTCCAACCATAACCCTTGATGGAATATATTTAAGAGATCAAAGACATAGAATCATCTTCAAAACTAAATAAGATCCCCCCCCCTAAAAAAACAGACAAAAAGATCTTTGAAAGTGAAGTAAAATTATATGATAATATGTTTGACATTTGCCATGCAAGCTGTGGCTGACAAAAAAATTGAAAAGAAATTGCTTGTAGCATGCAAAAATTAGAATACTTATATTGAATGGGAATCCTTTGTAGGTCAAAAACAAAAGAAAAATCAACTTGGGAATTAATAAAGCAGTAACAGGTGCGAGAAGAAGGAAACAAGAAAAATTAGAAAGGTTAAATTTGATGAGAATCTAATTGTAAGTCTGTAAAAGGGGTGGGGTTGTAGCAGACAGCAGATAACAGTACCGAGCACTAGAAATTTGAAACAACGCCATTTCAACAAACACTTTGGATAACGTTGATATATATGAAAAGAACATTGGAAATAGCAGAAAAGCGTAACATGATGAAGAATTTCTTCCAAGAACCAAGTTTGAACTTAGACGGAAATCTGCTCAAAATAGAATCTTTTTTTTTTTTTTTTTTTTTATTTTATTTTTTTTATTTTTTTTTTTTTTATTTATACAGTTGTCACCACCACTAACGAGCAGAGCCCTATTCAAGGAGGAGGGTAAGATTGCACGCACTCAGAAGTCAACAAACTAAAGTAAATTACCGGCAATAGAGCACAACGCAGGCTTCTAGCAGGGGGAGAATTAAATTCACAGCAGGAAACACAGAAGATGGAAGAGAATTCCACAGAACAGAAGTGGCAGGAAAGAAGGAAGCAGATCTGTGTATAAACATTTATCGATAACAGTTGACAAGTTTCGTGTAAGCTACAGAGCCACTGCTGCTATTGTCAATGCAGCAGTTGTCAGAATCTGATGTAACATGAGTCATAACCATCTGGTTCTTTTACAATAACATAATATTCTTCAAATTCAGTTCCATCTCTTCTTTTAGTTTCATCTTTTTTGCCGTCAAATCCAATGCATTCAATTTGTGTGTTTCCTGATTTCATTCTGATGGCATTCTTTTTGGCAACATTTCTCCTCTCTCTTTCAACGTTTTTTTCTATTTAACATATTGGTTTCATTCAATATCCCCATATCCTTTAATGCCCGATGTATTACTGATGAAATAATATCTTTTCTAATTGATTCTAAAAGCGAGATTTGCGATGGGACTCCAGTTAACACTGGAAAAGTTGCTGGAGTTTGAGAATGATTGGAATATATATATATATGGAAAGTCCGATACAATGGTTAATTTGCTTCTTATATACAATTGAATTTCCATTCGGACAAATATTCAAGGCAATTGATGGACAAACATCAGGACCAAAAACTTTTAAAAGTACCATTGGAAATAAAATTAAAGATGCAAATAAGCTGGAGATAGTTGATTTTGAACTTGTAAATGGTAACCTTGAAATGTTCCCCGAAGATATCGTTAAGCAAATTAGCACTGACCAAATATATTTGCAGGAAATGTGTATTAGTATAACATCAGGGAATATATCGCCATCATTAGCCAAGAAATCTCCAGGCACCCTTCATCATGCCACACTGCTAACAAAAGCAAACAGGATCTTACGGTTACATGTTTCCACAAACCTTCCAAGCAAAGATCTTCAAAATCTAGTAAATATAATTATAAAAGTTTACACACCAGGGTAGTTCTGGATAAAGGGGAGGATCCAATATTGAGGATTTTGGGACCCCATTTTAGACCCTAACTAAAAATGGACATAAAATTCTTAATTTTCAGACAGTTTTGATGGGAGATAAAAGCAACCGCAGCTTTTTTTGACCCCTAAACGTCATTTTTGGTTGTTTTTCTATGTGTTCTGTAGTCATAGGTCAATTTTTTCTTAGGTCAAAGAGACCTATTTTTCTACATTTTCTCTGTATCAACTTTCTTAACAATATTTTTTCGAAAATTAATTTCAAACTTGAAATCATACATAAGCAATGGGTCCATTACGCACAAAATGCATATAGTAGTTTTTTGAATTTTGGAAAATTGTGCTCAGCAATGTCGAATTTCAAAACCTACTTTTTTTTTATTTGCTCAGCACAATTTTTCAAAAATCAAAATGTACGAGGCCACGTTTTCACAATTTCTGCTATCGACAACATAGATCACAACCCATCGTCAACCCACGTCACTGAAACCCACTCACGGAACAGGATTCTCACTTTTGAACACCCAATGAAGTTAATTGATGAGGAAAGGACTTAATGAAAAATTCGAAACAATAATTAGAAGCCGTCAAAGAAAAACCAGTATAATGCAATCCCATCTTTTACATCTGAGGTTCGTCCAGTTTCAATGAAAAAGGCTAACATGTCAGTGCCCGAAAGTGTAGTAGAATACACTACCGACGTCACTGCGTTTTAGAACTGCAAGGACTGATGAAAAGTCTTGAGATGCATCGTCAAATAAACCACAGATAAACAAAGATTGCAAAAGTAACGAGTAACTGAGAAACATATCATAGGCGCGTTACCATGCTGAATTAGTCAAAAGAAAAAAGGAGAAATATAGCGTAGCAGTATCTGCCTCATGTTGCCCCCCTATATGTGGATCCTGGCAATTCCTTGGCAATTAATCACGTCATTGAATGCGATGTGATTAAGTGCTGCGATTCAAGTAAACATCAACAGTGACAGAAGACACCGTTCATACCTACTGTGATCAGCCACTCTTTGACCTTTGTAAACAAATACAATGGACTTAGACAAGAAAATACACGCAGTGAATCTGAAGATCGTGAAATGATGTGAAGACTTCATCATATATGAACTGGCACAACTCAGGGCGCATGTACTGGCTAAAAAAGGAAGTCCCGACGTTGGACAATATCTTAGTTAAAACGCGGGCCTATCAGCAACCAGTGGAAAACGTAGCGGACCTCGTTTCTAAAAGTTTCACTGTAACGCGCATCTACGGTTAACAATAAGTAAGCACCTAGAACATACGTACTTACAAGGCCTTACATGACAAAGATACAAACATACTTAATCATAATATCGAAGGAGACCGAACCCATATACATTGTTGGCAGCATTAAATAAATCTAGCAGACACTCCTAAGTTGTGAACATTCTGAAGTGGTAACCATGGAGATGGTCAATAAACTACTACTATTCCCTTCATACAATCCATCAAGAGAAGCTAACTTCGATCTGTAAGTTACGGCCTTGGATAACTTAGCTCCATGGCTCTTTGCACTGGACTCTACACATTATTCCAGAAGTGCAAAGTTTAACCGAAAGTCCACGAACAAGGGACATGATGAATAATGCAAAAAATAATCACCCACATAGTCTGCCAATAGGCATGTCAAACAGCGGACAAAATTAAGTCATACGCTTATCGAGCGCTCGATATTCTACTCGGCCGATATACTTCCTATTTAACAGACTATTATGGGTTTTCCGCCACTTAAGGAACTACGGGCGAACTTGCGGGATGGAGCTTAAAATATCCAAAGCAATTTGACCGGGTATGGCACGCCTCACTGCTCTCCAAAGCCCCTCCTTTGGGTTTCCTCCTTCTCTTTGCTTACTTATGGCTAGTTTCTTTCAAATCACTTCGCTCAATATCGGCTGGTTGTTGATGGGGCGACATATCTTTTTACTGTCTAATAAGGGGTGCCTTCCTCAGGAGCTCTTTTCCCTACTTTACTTCCTTGCTTTATCATTATAAATAGATCCATATACTCACCTAGCACATCTAACATCTATCCACTGCATATAGCCGATGACTACGACCCTTCATTCTTCAACTAATTTTCCAATCTGCTACCTCTTTTACTTCAAGAATTTGCCTCTCTTCTTAACCTTTCCGATTCTATTCAAGCTGATAATTATACTGGACAGAATTATTCGATGGGGTTGTCCTTCTCAACCCTGTGAAATCTTAATTCTTAAAAAAACAACAATTCGACAAAATCTTCCCTCTCATAAGACACTTCTAAACTTTCCTTCTTATTCGACGGATCTCTCTCGATTCTCCCTGTTGACAATATAAACTTCTTTGGCCTACATAAAATCAAAAAAAATTATTATTGGCAAAAACCTCACATCACAACGGTGCTAGGGCGGCCAAAAGAAACATGAAGATTCATGTTAGACTGCGAGCTCTATTTCTCTTCTCCAGTATACTCCATCTAATACAAGAGGATTCCTCATTCACGCCCTTGATATGGAGAATACTGCTCATCATATCTGAGGGGGGGGGGGGCTCTGGTTATCACCCATCTTTGGAATAGGGTCGAGTCAAAGGTTAAAAGGCTTATAAACTGTCCGTACTTTCCACGTCACTTGACCCTCTATCTTTGCGGCATGTCTGGCTTTATCTCTTTATTCTACTAGGTACCGTCAGCGAAGGAAACAGTGCAACTCACGAAGGAGAACTTTCCACTCGCGTACCACCACCTTAATGACGCCCTCATAGCACAAGGGTGCATGTGATTGCACATGATTTTGTGTAGATATTATTAACTCACAGACTTGTCCGCTAGATCAAATTTACGTGCTTCTTTCTTCCCTGCCACGCTCTGTTCTGTGGAATTCTCTTCCATCTTCTGTGTTTCCTGCTCAATTTAATCTCCTTCACTTTAAAGCCTGCGTCTGCGCTCATCTGCCGTAATTTGCTTAGAATGAATATTTGAGGCGTTCAACACCCCCCTCCTTGAATGGGGCTCTGCCCGTGAGTGGCGGTGACAAATGTAAAAAAAAAAATACACAAGACCAACCGTCCCTTCTCTGAAAGGTGAAAGGTGCTGTTGGTACGATAGGCTCACCAATGATCATGTAGCGTTACGAAGATGGATATTAGCTGATCCTGATTTAGCTCGCATTGTTCAGGAACATCATGTACAAGTTGAGTTCCATAAAGATTCAAGGCAAATGGTTAAGTAATTAAAAGAATTCTCGAGAAAAACCCGTTCGACGAATCCGGATATGAACTTTACACTTTAGCAACGAAAGACGTTGGGCATCCCACAGCGGGCCAGGATGTAGCAAAGGCATAACGGCTTGGTGCACAACAGCATGAATCGTGCGTGCGGGATCGGCTCCTCAGCAGGACGGTACTAGGGTTGGCCGAGCACCGGGAGATCGTGCACCAGCACCTCATCGCACCGCACTACACCGCATCGTCTCTTTTGCAATGCGCACGGCACCGCACCGAGAGCAAACCCGCGCGCACCGACTCCTCACCGCCACCGCGTACGCACCGCACTGCCAGCTTGCATCAGCACCGCCACCGCACACGCACACGCCACCCGCACGCACCGCACCGCACCGCACCGCACCGACAACCTAATATAAGTATATCATATATAATATATATATATATATATAATTATTACTATATATATATATATATAAAATATATATGAGAAAATGTAAGAGTAGAGCTCCTAAAGCGATGAGATTACCGCACCAATTTTCATTTCTCGAATTTTCAGTAGATGTTATTGGCACTCCAATGCCAGATGTCACTTGGTATATAGATCGACATGAAATATTTGTTACATTGAGTAAGCTATTGACATTGATAGGCACGTACTGTACAATTACAGACAACACTTATCTCTTAAAAATAAAATAAAAAATGGTTAAAATGGCAGCACACGACGATAGTCTCAGGAGAAAGCCTATAAGGTGTTCCAAAATAACCCCTTATTCACCCTACCCTTCATCAACCATTAAAGGCCATTACAGCCTTCGGTGATGTAGTATGGTTCTTTAAAATTGTTTCCATGAACATTCCTATAGGGCGGCTATTTTTTAAATCCTCATAACATTTCAAATATTAATTTTATGAAAAATGTACCTGAAAGGTTTTTGTTGAACATCACTTCTCCTCCTCTAAACCTCATTTCTTATTCCTAACCGAAATTTAGGTTTCTCAGCGTTCTGACTTCAAGCTTTACTCTGTTGACTCTTACTAATTTCTTTCCATCCATTTTCAGCCAAAGGTCAGTATGTCCAGATGTGTTGTAATGATGTGTAGTATCCCGGGCTTTGATTTCGAAGTTTTTACCGAATATTCTACCTAATGACTCAAGCTAAACCTGTCAATAAATTAGAACACATTCTCTCTCTCTTCTTCATATTAATCTGAAATCATCATTCTTGGTTTATTTCAACGTTCACCAAGGCCAATTGCTTTCCTCTAATTTTCTCACGATAAAGTTGATGAAACTGCCAGGAACTTTTTCTATCCAGAATATTTACTCGAGCAGTTAGTGCGCTCCCTACTAACGTAATCTCTGATCGTTCTTTGAGATGAACCCCAACATTTCTAGAACCTTTCCTAATTCCAACCCTTCTCCTTATCTTTTAAATTCTTTCCTCCTGGTTCCTCCGATCACTCTCATATCCTGTATTTCTTTTCTATCTATTGTCAAGTACTGCGCAGGAAACGACCCTTGGTCTACGGCTGAGAAAACGTTTTGCACATCGTCGAGTCCTCAAGGGGTGGGACTTGCGGTAGTACTTCTTTGACTTCCCATGGAGTGACTACAGTTTCCGTGGAAAGGGTCCCTCGGAGTGTGCAAAACGCGAGCTAATTCTTCTTGACATGGTGGCGTGCACCCCACAATCTTTACCTTCAAGTAAACCTAGATAATCCTTGGTTTAATCTTGCTTGTTCTCTTGCTATTAGCCACAGGGACGCAGCCTTTCAGGAATTACAGTCATCTTCAAATTCCAGAAACCCTTGAAACTTATATTTCATCTCCCAAAATCGTGCAAAAATCTATTCTCCATGGACACTAAAAAATTATTTTGTCAGTAGAAAATGCAAAAATCTTATTGGCTCTTTCTTCCTCACGTCCTTTCTGACGATTTTTCAAAAAAATGTAAGCTCTTGAACTATTGTTCTCCTGCTAGACCCTTTTTTGTAAACTTTCCATCGGCATAACGCCATTTTACTATTCCATAAAGGCTCAACTTTTTGTTTCAAACCTTTCCTTCTATTCACTTTAGACGCATTCACAACGACTAATTCCTTCTATCTCCAACTTCCTCACCGAACATTATTTATACTAATATTGTAAAATTTCTTCAAAGGTTTATTTTGCTTTTTCGAGCGAACACTAAGAAAGAGTTACGTTCTGAATGGTATTCCTCCTATAGTTCTTAAA
This sequence comes from Trachelipus rathkii, assembly GCA_015478945.1. Lineage (NCBI taxonomy): Eukaryota > Metazoa > Arthropoda > Malacostraca > Isopoda > Trachelipodidae > Trachelipus > Trachelipus rathkii. The sequence goes on along the minus strand of JABUQX010090283.1, from coordinate 23,975 downwards.
ACTTGTGTTGCTCTCGAGCCTGCACTCTGCCTTGTTAAATTATTCCGTCTCCGTCTTTCTACTTTGGCCTTTTTTCTTGCTGAAAGATGCTCCTGTACAAAAAAAGGAACTAATCTCAACACTCCAACTATAATTTCTTCTTAACTTCTGTTCTTTCTATAGTTTCGAATCTATCCTAACATGAGAATTGAAAAACATCTCAATTCTTCTTAATCTTTCTCTGCTCGCCAATGCGGCTTTCAGTAAAGAAGCGCTCTAACTGCAATACTTCTTTCTTGTCTAGTCTTTCTGATTTCTGGTCTCTTTTCTTCAGTATTGAGTGAATGCAATCGATCATCCTTTAATCATAATAAATAGTGGTATAACTCATGTTGCTGTTTTATCCGCTAACTCTTTCTACTTTTCATAAAAACCAATAAAGGACCTCTCTCTCTCTCTGCTCTCTCTCTCTCCTCTCTCTACCTCTCTCTCATCTCTCTCTCTTCTCCTCTCTCTCTCTCTCTCTCCTCCTCCTCTCTCTCTCCTCTCTCTTATTCCTCTCCACATTTCCACTCCTATGCCGACGACTTCATCCTTCATTACTTCCCTCATTTTGATAGACGTAATTTTCAACAACAATTAGCTCAAGCTTGGAGGACACCCTTGGATCAACTAGCATCTGGTCTTTCTCGAATTTCTTGGAGCATTGAGAACAAGGTTGTTCCAATTACTCAAAAGCTCAGTTCCTCACCTTTCCACTCCACCCCAATCTTTAACACAGCTATAACATCTTCTTTGAAAACACATAACTCAACCTTCGTTTTCCTTAATATTCTTAGTGTTTATTTTCGCTCGTGACCTTAATTGGAAGTTATATTAATTTCATCTTTTTCATGTTGATTTACCTGGGTTGGGTGTTCTGAGGAACATTCAGAATTTCTTCACGCCCACCTCTGTGTTTGATAAATATAGAGGTGTCGTTCGTTCTTGTATAGAACATGTCTCACGCATCTGGAGTGATTCCACTCGCACTTCTCCCCTTCAAAAGATTGAGTCTAGGGCTTTCTCTTATCAATCGAATTGTTGCGCAATTCTTTATTTCATCGCTATTATAAACGGACACTGCTCTTCTAAACTCTCCATCAAATACCTCCTCCATTGAGAAGTTCTCGTGCAACACCTTTTGATACACAATCTTTTTTTCTCTATCTCTCTTGACCTCAGAACTTAATATCTATGTTCACTCTTACATGTACTACTTCACTGGTAAAGTCTGGACATATCCCGTTATCTATTTCCAAACTACCTTATAAACACTTTGCAGCAGTTACTTTAATAACGCCGTACGATATCTTTAATTTGTAAATCACAAGAAAAAAACTAATAAAAATTGTAGTAATATAGATATCATATATATATCAGTGACGTATTTCTTTCTTGAGAAAAGGGTAAAAGAAGTAATATAATATATATATAATTATAATATATAATATACTATATATAATATATATATATAATATATTATATCTTAAATTATATATAGTATATATATATATATATATATATACATATATTATATAATATATATCTTTATAAGATGTTGACTCCGTTTATACGGGGAAATTTTCCATAAGAAAAACAACGAATTTCAGGCCTTTTCTTATTGCCTGCAATTCTATTATTTATTAGCGTTATTTGCATTTTTAAATTTTAAGAAATAACAAAGATTTTATTATTAATAAATTATTATTATTATTATTATGTATTTATATTAGTTATTATTATTATTATTATATTATTATTATTATTTAAATAGGAATTTAATTTTTCTAAGTCCTTTCATATTTTCTTTAATTTGATTAAGTGATGTTTTTTTTATTTTTTTTTTTTTTAATTTATAAGAGTATTTTTATTTAAAAAAAACTCCCCCCCGGACCCCGCGAGCTCGCGAGCGGGGCACCCCGCTCTGCGGGGGAAGGGGGGGCATGATATAGAGGGGGGGCCGAAAGCCCCACCCCGGCAATGCCAATTGTAAAATATATTGAAAAATATTCAAATATCAAATTATTATTGTCAAAGTGTTTCTACAAACTTTACGTATACATCATCAAATTTAAACTGAACATAAATAAGCCTAAGCAACGACTAAATCTACCATTTTTATAAGAACTATAGTTGTTGAAGCACAAAACAAAAATATAATCAATTCTTTTTAATTTTTGTTAATATTAATTAAATTACATTTGAAAAATCCAGTATTTACTAATGTATAACCTCAAATCATTTGAAATTTGTACATTTTTTATGATTTTCGTTCCTGGATCAACATCTTAAAAAAGCCTTATATATATATATTATATATAATAATATAATATATTATATATTATATATTATATATATATAGATATATATATAATATAAATAAATATATATATATATATATATATTATATAAATATATATATAATATATATATATAATATATGATATTTTCGCATGTTTTTAAATATTCGCATTGAATTTCATCGCATTCACAAATATTAAAAATAAAATTATTTGCATTCGCACTCGGAAACTCGAATGCGATTAGAAAATGTTCCTATGTAACTTGTTAGAAAAGTTAGCAACTTTTGCTGAAGAAATTGAGAAAATGAGCTGAACTAGTGCCGTCTCAAGTAGTGACATAATTGATTCACAATCGAAATCTAGCAATCATTGAAAATATTGATAGGCTCGTACCTGTGAGTATAATGGCGCTCTTAAACTAACTTGAGCAAATTCCGCAATTGTATCCTATATCCAGTGTGGTTTGGGGGAATTTTGTATTTTTTTTCCTTAAAACCCCAAACCGTACACTTTGCAATCGTAATTATTCTCGGAAAGGAAGAATGACATCCGGGTTAAGAACTATCTGAGCAACAAACAATGCAAACGTAGTAAGGAAAATGAGTAAAAGAGTAAAGGATCCCCAATTCCACCTTTAAGACCGAATCAGATTACTCTTGAAACTAACATAAAATACAAATATATGGGACAATGAAACGAAAAAATCATAAAAGATAGATTATAAATTTACAAAGAAAATTAGAAATTTATAAAGAAATTCCTTGGTTTTGTAGGGCTGGCGAAAGTATCGGTCTCTTTCAACACACTACTTAAAGGAAATACTACAGAGATATTATTTGAAAGAAAATGTATGATAGAGTTAAAACTAAAGTTTCAGAATTAATAACCTCTATCAAATAATCATCCAAGTTAGCTTTCTCTACTGACGAATGGTCAGATACTCAATCAACAGTTTCTTTGTTTTCTCTGAGTAGTCAGGCCGTTTACAATATTTATGAAGCCAAATTTTTTATCGTGCTCTGAACCTCTCATTTAACGTCATAAAAGTGAATATCTCAGTGACGTATTTAGTGGAATGTTGCCGAAACGGAACCTATCCCCAGATGATGTTCACTGTGTCATGAGACCTCTTTTGACTCAATATGTGACTGGAGCCAGAATTCCAGTCTGGTACCGGTATCAGCTCCGGCACCGGTTTATGTGTTCCGGCACTTAATTTAAACTCATTACTCTATTTCATTCGTTCTCTTCTATCTTTTCACCAAATTTCAACCTTCTAAGTCCTTTTCGTTGGTTTGGGGGCTCAGACCCCCTCCCCTCCTTGGACGTGGCGGCGTGAAACCTTAAACCTTAAACCGGCATTTAATTTAAACTCATTACTCTATTTCATTCGTTCACTTCTATGTACTCACCAAATTTAACCTTCTAAGTCCTCCCCCTCCCCCTCCCCCTCCCCCTCCTTGGGCGTGGTGGCGTGAAACCTCAGGGCCAGGCAGGCTGCACCTTCACCAACCTCGGTGGCAAGTTTGAAATGGATACCTTTACTGGAAAAAACTTAAAAGCCTGGAAATATACATGAGCACCGCAACACCGGTGCCAAATGCCCAAAGGGCTGCTCCGATCCACTCGGTAACACCGGGAAGCGATTCGCAGACCCTCTAAACATAGGGGTAGACACCAAGTTCAGCTCTGTAGTTTCAAAAACAAAAATATAGAAAGGGGGGTAGGGTACTAAACCAGAAAGGGGGTTAGGATACTAACTCATACAAGGAGTGATTCGATTTCATTATAAACCACGGGAATCGATTCACCATCATCGATTACATACTAATCCACATTTTGTTCGACAACGTAGCGTAAATAATAAAAAAAGTGGTATAGAAAGGAGGTAGGAGTACTAAACCAGAAAGGGGGTAGGGTAATAAACCATACTAAACCATAGTAGAAGTGAAGCGAGTCCTTCATAAACCATGCGAGGCCTATACCTTATCAGCTGTATCGCCTAAGACGAGCCTCCTTATCAGCTGGCTCGATAAGACGAGCCATCTGAACCAGCTGGCTCGTCACTTCCGGTTTAAGTCGGATTCTTCATGTCTACTACTGACGGAGAAAAGTTTAGAAGTCATAGCATTGTGCCAGATTTTATCGAAGGTTTTCGGTGTGGTTAGCGCCACAGCAAAAGATTCTTCGAAACTCCGAATGACTGAGGGCCAAGAATTAGAGAGAATGGAAAGAAGATCGTCAGTAGAACATTTCTTACGAAAACCACACTGGCGATCAGAGATAAGATTTGAAGAATTGAGATATTTCCAACTCCTCATGCTAAGGATAGATTCAAAAACTATAAAAAGAAAAAAAAATTCTGCACAGGCTGAATGAGCGCACGTTTCTAGCAAGAAGGAAAGGTCAAAATAAAAAGACAGAGACGAAATATTCTACCAAGGCAGGGTGCAAGCTCAGAAACACAAGTTTTGAGAACCACATGGGGAATACCATCAGGATAGTATGCATTCTTAGTGTTAAGCTCAGAAAAAGCGGAAATAACGTCTTTGAAAAAAATTACAATGTTAGACATTAAAGAGTTGGTAGATGGTGGAGAAGGAGTAAAAGCTTCTGAAGAGTCAAAAGTGAAATTAGAGGCAGAGATTTGAACAAAGAGTTCATCTTAAGCGGAAGGTAAACCGACAGTTATGTCGTCGGAAAATACTAAAGGAGGAAAAGAGGAAGAAACAAAGTTAGAATTAATATTTTTTGCAAAATTCCAAAAATGATGAGAGGAAGAGGAACCAGAAAGATCACCGCATTTTATATGGAGAAAAAAGGCATTAACATCACGGAGAATAAATTTTGCACTATTCCTCGATGAAAAATAAGTTGGGTAAGTTTTTGGAGTTTGAAGACGATGATAATTCCTGAAAGCATTCTCTCTCTCTCTCTCTCTCTCTCTCTCTCTCTCTCTCTCTCTCTCTCTCTCTCTCTCTCTCTCTCTCTCTCTCTCTCTCTCTCTCTCTCTCTCTCTCTCTCTCTCTCTCTCTCTCTCTCTCTCTCTCTCTCTCTCTCTCCCTCTCTCTCTCTCTATTGTTCCTTTGGCGAATAACACGAGAGCAAGCATAGTTAAACCAGGGTTTGTTAGGTATAGTTGAAGGGAAGGAATATGGAATGTAAGACTCCATGCTAGAGAGAATCACCTCGGTAATGCGCTCAGCACACTAAGAGGAACTCCTCCCAAGGAAGCAATAGTCATTTCATGTAAAATCAAAGAAGTATGACCACAGGTCCGACCAGTTAGTAGCACCGAAGTGACCAAAACGTTTTTTGGCCGTAGATGGAAGCCTTTCTTTCAGAAAGGAAGAGAGGAGTTAACAGTTAAGCAGAATGAGGAAAAGGATTAGAAGTTAAGAGATGGTCTTGAATATTTTGTTCATCTCCAAGACGATCAGGGATATTCCGGTAAAGAGCTGCGTCAACAGTTCGAAGTTATTCTGAATAGAAAAGTGGTAGGCAAATTCACCAGCTGTGTCTTAAGAATTAGAGGAAATCAACTGGGGTGCTGAACGCTGAAATCACCAAGAATGATGATTTCAGAGAAAGGTGAAGAAAAGTGAATGAATTCTATTTTGGAGTTTAAGTAGCCAAAAATTTTAGGATTATCAATTGAGTTAAAAGACAGATATACAGAACAGATGAATTGAGAAGTATATTGACAGGAAAACTTCAGCCATAAGGTAGAAAATTCGAAAGACTTCAAATCAAAGACACAAGAACAAATATCACCATTGCACACATAGGCACAATAACCACCTTTGGCTGAAAATTATGGATAGAGAGAGTAACATCATACAGAATAGGATTTGCTGGACAGCAGAACGCACAAACACCTGAGTTTCAGTTAAAAATGAGATAAGGTTTGAAGGAAGAGAGGTGATGTTCACCAAGGTGGAAATTAGATTTAAACTGCGAAGGCTGCAGAAATTTATGAAGAAAGAAGACAATTCATCAGAACCTGCCGGCAATTCGATGACGGCACCAACCCCATCAGCGGAAGCCGTTTCATCAGAACTTGCCGACAATTCGATGACGGCACCAACCCCACCAGCGGAGGCCGTTCCATCAGAACCAGTCAGCAATTCGATGACGGCACCTACCCCACCAGCGGAAACCTTCAACTCCCAAGTGGTGATAGGGAGAGGGGATGAGGAGACATTTTTGAAAGTCGCCCCTCTCAGCTTCTCCGAGGCTAATCGTGTGGCTGCCATTTTTATTTATCTTTTTTATAGGGAAAGTGTTGTCTGTAATGGTGTTTTATGGTGTGTGATAAAGGAGAGACTACTCCAGTGTAAGAAAACTGTGAATATGAGAAGGGCGAACCATTAAGCATTGTAGTGCCTTGGGATGTACCCTCACACTCTATATGTGACCAATCATCGGGTGCTCTCCCTTCCCCCACCAGTAAAAGTTTTATATATATATATATATATATATATATATATATATATATATATATATATATATATATATATATATATATATATATATATATATATATATATAATCCAATGTTTAAGAAAATCTTATGTTCTGAGGATGCATAAAACGAGTACTTCTGTTTTTTGCAACTTTATGAATTTTTCTTAAATATAAATTCATTTTTCTAGATGGTACACATCATTTTCATAATCAATGAGTAATATTCCGAATGTACACTTATTTTCATTAAAACTTTTAATCGTCTGCCAAACGCACACGATCTTAAAAAATCTACTTCTTACTCACCAGTTCCATTGATAAGTTCTGGTATATAAGTATTTTCCATCTGTAAACTGGAAGGTCGATCTGGGTTGGTAGCAAGCCCAAGGCGCATTTCATCAAGGAAAATCGACCTGATTCTATCAATTTGATCATCATTGATAACGAGCGGTAATAGAATATTTTTAATCTGGAAAAGCGAAAATTACACATAATTAATTATTTATGTATGAAGAATGTGTTTGTAAATATTACATTTCTGCTATGCATTACTGCATGACCACCCATAGGTACGCACATTCGCACACAATATACTGTAATATATATAGTATATAATATATATATATATATAAATATATATATATATATATATAGTATATATATATATATATATATTATATATAATATATATATATATTATATATTTTGATTTTTTTTTTAATAATAAGACCTAGTATGTTTTACGACCTCATTTTTATATTTTATTTTTTTTTTATATATTTCTAGTATATGATCCTAACAATTAATTTAAGTGGTGACGGACATGATTCAAAAATATATAGGACCTGTTACGTTTTACGACTCCATGTTTTATTTTTTATTTATTTTTTAACTAAAGGAATACCCAAAGGTAAACCGCAAAGATGGCAGGAGTCTGGGTCTCTCGGCCTTCCAGGGTAGGACTATTTCTCCCCCTCCGGGGAGGGTCTCCGGAACCCCCGCTCTTTGGTATTTGGGTGTCGCGGGGGTTCAGTTCAGCCCTCCGCTACGGGGTATGGAAACGTGCCCAGTAGTATAGGGAGGGAAGTTGGAGGATGACGTATTACCCCACCCTACAACTAACCAGATGACGGATTTGTCACCCTCCTGTCACCCACCTGTCACTCCGTCAATACAGGCATAAATTTTTTAGTACTCATCTACCTTTCTGGTTACTTTTTATTTCTTGCGTTTAGAAAATGGGGCTCAGCCCTTAGAGCCCCCTTTTTCACGAAAGTTCATCAGTTATTTTATGTATGTATGGTTGTAGGTGTATGTTATCACCCTGATATCACCTTATGTTCTATTCAGTTATTATCTCACGTTCTTTCCTGAGCTTTTTTTTATGGTGACAGTTTTGTCACCATCCTGTCGCTTAACCGTTACATGTATATATTTAAATAACTTTCTATTACTTTTTTATATATCTCATTTTCTTACTAGAGTTACTTTTTGTCACCTTGTTTACATTTCACGAGTTACATTATATTGTGTTGCGTTTTGTTAATCATCGTCATAAATTTACTTCCATCGTCGTTGATCGTTTTAGCAAACCAGCAATGGTTGGTTGGCAATCCCGTTAATCGTCGTTGTCGTTGCCGCCATTGTCCGTTTTCCGCAAGTCCGAATCGTCTCGCATCGCGTCGCAAGGTTTAACCGCACAGCACTGAATCGCAATCGTCGTAAAGAACCACACGCAGAGTCGGAAAATCAAACATTGTTTCAAAAATTATTATTATTATAATTTTAAGTTGAAATACCGAGAGTTCCGGAGGAGTATTATATTTTATGAAAACAATTCGTGTTCTTATTAAAAGTTATACCATAGATTTCATTGAACCTATGAACTTAGCAGTATATTTTCAAATTCGCCTTTTACTATCTATATATGCTATGTTTTATACACCGTATGTATATATATATATATATATATATATATATATATATATATATATATATATATATATATATATATTTTTTTAAATATATATATATATATATATAATATATATGTATAAATATAATTTATTTTATATATATATATATATATATATATATATATATATTATATACTATTAATATACATATATATATTATATATATTATATAAATATAATATATATATTATATATATAGATATATATA
>JABUQX010090283.1:0-10000 GCA_015478945.1 Trachelipus rathkii | reverse complement strand
ATGAGGAGATACAAAGTCATATTACTCAACCTCAACACACCAAAGTTTGTGGAATATGCCACAAAGGCGGCCACGATTCCAGCTCTTGTTATTCTGCCCAAAATGGAAACAACAGATTTCCACGTAACCGACATTATTATGATAATAAGTTTAACCGCGATAACAAGATAGCGGAGAAAAGATGGCACGCCCCAAGAAAAGAAATACACAATGCTGCCGTTTCAATTGATAATCCTATTAACAAAGGGGACTTTGCAGCGGCATGTCAAATTGTGGAAGATGATGAGTGTGTTGACGTGAGCAAAATGGTAAAGGACGGCATGTTGCACGTCAATGGAAAATCGATCCCCGTTATGTCCATGTCATGTCAGGATGATCCCGTTATATCCATGTCATGTCAGGATGATTCAAATGTCAGACATTCCCTCATGCCCGTAACGAATGGTTCTATAAATGGCGTTGATGTATCAGTACTTCGTGATACAGGGTGTAGTGGCGTAATTGCAAGAAAGAAGTTCGTGAAAAACCATCAATTCACAGGCAAGATCAGAAAAATGCTTCTGATTGATAACACCCTTAGGACAGCCCCTGAAGCAAGAATTTGGATTCGCACTCCGTTTTATACGGGGTACGTCGAAGCTTTATGTCTGAACGACGCCTTATATGATTTAACATTGGGAAATATCCCAGGCGCGCTAGGTCCGGAGACAATAGGTTACGAAAATGATGATAAAATTAATACCGACAAGGACACATCCACTGTTAAAGTTACTTGTGAAGCAGAAAATGCTATTGAAAATAAAAATGATACCGACGTGGACACGTCCATTGTCGAAGTTACTTGTGAAGCAGAAAATGCTACTGAAAATAATGATAAAATTAATACCGACGTGGACACAACCATTGTCGAAGTTATTTATAAAGCTGAAAATGCTATTGAAAAATATAATGATAAAATTAATACCGACGTGGACATAACCATTGTCGAAGTTGTTTATGAAGTTGAAAATGCTATTAAAAAAAATAGTGATAAAATTGATGTCGGCAAAGACACATCCGTCGCCGAAACAAATCATGCTACAAAAGATAGTAAAACAGTGGAAAGTTTGAATGGAAATCTCCCATTCCAAAACCAAGAAAACTCCTCACATTCAAGCTGTTTTGGAGCCAGTATTAACGAGACAATAAAGTCTGAGGTGAAAGCAGTGATGCCTGAGGATGTTAATAGTAGATTAGAGGGAAGAGTGTTCCAGTTGACACCAGTAGAAGAAGAATATGAGAGGAAGTCGAAAGAAGAGGAAAAGTCTCAAACTGAGGCGTCATCTGAAGATCAGCTGACCACTCCTTTGGAAAATATCCAAGCTGAAAATGATGATGCAGATGCAGTAGTACCTGAAGAAAATGAAGAGAAGGAGAAGGAACTTAAAAACCATGAAGAGAATGGTATAGTAGAATCTGCAGAAACATTACACTATGATGCTCTTTCTTCTCCTCTCGTTCAAGAATGTCATACAATGGAGAAAGATTATGGACTCTCGGTAGTTAACCAAGAGGAAGTTGCTGTGACCGCTCCCACTCCTTTTTCTCCACAAGGAGGTCCCAGGTCTGTTCATTCAGAGCATCCTCACTCTCCATCAAGAGCAGAAGATGCAGAGGATTATGTACCAACAAAATCTAGAGGAATGGTCGAAGGTGGTTGGGTGAAGAAGAACTTTGGAAGTAGAAAACCCCAAACCTTCATGGTAACAAAAGAGTTTGCCATCTTGATGTCTTCCATTACAATGTTGAAAGGTCAGGATGAAGAACCGAACGGTTTAGACAGAGGAACGATCCCGAAGAAAAAGGAAATGGGAAACTTTTCAACGTGGATGAAAGCGATGGCACAGTTTAAATACCGTAGGAAAGACTTGTACTCTTTTCAGGCGAAGATATCCATGACGTTCTTTTCAAGACGAAAGATGACACGTCACTTTGTCTTCTTAGGAGGGGCGTGTGTCAAGTTATCTTGCCTGGAGGCCATAATTTCTCAAATATGAGATTCACTAGTTTATTTATTTAATTTTGGAAAGACTATTATTATTGATTTCGCTATTATTTATTTAAGGTTATAATATTTCATAATTCACTCAATTTTATTATTTTATAAAAGAAGATTTATTTTGGCAAATTGAAATGTATAAAAATATTAGCTTGTAATACGATAGGAATATAATCAATTTTAGACTTATCAATTTAAGAAATGATATTATTATTTTAGTTAATTGCTATATTTAAGATACTGCCAAAGACTATAAAAAGGCAGAGATTTTATGATAAGGGCTTTTTGCGTTTCGTACTATCGTTCTTGAAACTTGTGTTTGGGATTTTCTTTTAATATGATTTATGAGTAAAACTCCTACTTTTATCTTGACTGTTTTGTAAACCTACACAGCTTCCAGAACCTTTTGATTATTCTTGTTGAAGTTTGGACCTGATATTCAGCAAAGTTTTAAAGGATTTATTATAGTTCAAACCCCTAGACAACAAACTATTTATTGATACTGAACCCGCGTGTCCTCACCTATAAAATATCTCGACATATATATATATATATATATATATATATATATATATATATATATATATATATATATATATATATATATATATATATATATATATATATATATATATATATATATATATATATATATATATATATATATATATATATATATATATATATATAAGTAGTTAGAAGACTTTGGTCACCCTGCCGATTTTTCCTAGGAAGGAGTTTGTCGTTTTGAAACTTGGGCGTTTTTAGATTTGTAGTTTTCTTCCAAAATCGAAGGACGTTCTTGAGTTCATTTTCGATGAAAAATCAAATGAACATTCTTCAGTTTTGAGGTTTGTTTACATCCTACAGCACAGACCTAAGCCTATAAAGGCTATTAATTAGGATTTTTTAGTGTTATAGTTTATATATATATATATATATATATATATATATATATATATATATATATATATATATATATATATATATATATATATATATATATATATATATATATATATATATATATATATATATATATATATATATATATATATATATATATATATATATATATATATATATATATATATATATATATATATATATATATATATATATATAAACAACCATGTTTGAAACATGATCACTTAGAGGAGTGACGTCACAGCAACAATAAAATAAAATTTCTCAATTTTGTAATTTTTTTATAATTATATTTCACCAGTTCTTTGGGAAATAACATAATTAATATATTTCGAAGATAAAATAGTGGTTCGAAAACTTAAAAACATTAAAAAAACATTTTTTTACGATTTCATGTGACGTCACCAAACTCAAGAATAAAAACTCAAGAACGTAAGATCGAAAAATAGCAACCTTGCGTATGGAAGAAAAATTCCCATTTCTTCCGTTTGAAAGAATATTGACAAATCAAATGGGAAAGTGAAGAACTTCTTCCGTTTAGAAGAATTCTTGCCAAATCAAAAACGCCTTTAATATATTTTCTATTGGCGTGTTAAACTGATTACCGCCGAGTTTTGGTGACGATAGGATGATTCTAGGGGGTAGTTGCCCCCAAGAGCGAGGGTAAAATTGTGTTGCTTACGCCCTTTTTTCGGATTCCAATTCGGTGTGAGCGAGGTTAGGCTTATTGAGAAAGTATTCCAAGTTCGTGTGTGTGTTATTCTTATTATTATTTTATTATTAATTATTATTATTATTATTATTATTATTATTATTATTATTATTATTATTATTATTATTATTATTATTATTATTATTATTATTATTATTATTATTATTATTATTACATAGGCGTCGAAGAATCCGATTCCCGAAAGGAATCGTTTCTGCTCCGCCTCCGCCTCCGCCTCCGCCTCCGCCTCCGCCTCCGCCTCCGCCTCCGCCTCCGCCTCCGCCTCCGCCTCCGCCTCTGCGTCTGCCTCCGCCTCCGCCTCCGCCTCCGGGTCCGCCTCCGTCAGCGCCTCCGCCTCCGCCTCCGCCTCCGCCTCCGCCTCCGCCTCCGCCTCCGCCTCCGCCTCCGCCTCCGACTCCGGCTCCGGCTCCGAATATCTGTTTCGGCTCCGTTCAGCGTCAGCTAATGATGGTGTGTTACATTAAGTCTTTATTGTGTGTGTGTGTGTGTGTGTGTGTGTGTGTGTGTGTTATTATTATTATTATTATTATTATTATTATTATATTATATATAAAAAAAAAAATATATAAAAACACATACGTATATATATATATATATATATATATATATATATATATATATATATATATATATATATATATATATATATATATATATATAACTATATATATATATACATATATATATATATATATATATATATATATATATATATATATATATATATATAGAACTGTATATATATATATATATATATATATATATATATATATATATATATATATATATATATATATATATATATATATATATATATATATATATATATATATATATATTTATATATATATATATATATATATATATATATATATATATATATATATATATATATATATATATATATATATATATATATATACTCTATATATATATATATATATATATATATATATATAGTATATATATATATTTACAAGGGTTAGAATTATTGTATCGGGTTAAAATTTGGTGGGGCTCTAGATGGTGACGTAATCTCGTCGTAGACGAGGTTACGACCCCATGCGTCCCCCTTAAGGGGTGTCGCCTCCCCTAAAAAATGAAATGTTCGTAGAAGGCTAAAATTTGGAGAAATGATTTGGAGGGGGATTTCTGGAAAGAGTCGGTGTCGGAGTCAGAGGAGTTGCCATCGGCACCGGTGCTGGCTCCGGTGCGGTGCTGGGTTAGTAAATATTTGTATAATTATACAATATTAGTGTCTTTATGTATGTTAGTGGACCTGTAGATATCAAAAATGACGGTTATAAGATCGTAAAGGGTGTCAGGGGCCCCCTAAAGGGGGGGTTCTCTGAAGAAAATAATTGAAAACATAGAATAGGAAGGTTGAAATTTGGATAGTACATAGAAGAAGGAGAAAGGAGTCTGAATCTGTGAGTTTGATATGACAAAGACACAGGTGCTGGCTTCGGTGCGGTGCCGAGTTAGTAAATATTTGTATAATAATACAATATTGGTGTCAAAATATATGTTTATAAGGTCATAGAACTCGAATACGAGGGTTATAAGTTCGCAAAGGGTGTCTTGGGAACCCCGCAAAGAGGGTGTCCCCCGAAGAAATGCACTAAAGGTAAAACAGAGGAAGATGGAGGAAGGAAGCAGGAGGAAGGAGGAGGAAGGAGGAAGGAGGGAAGGAGGGAAGGAGGGAAGGAGGGAAGGAGGGGAAGGAGGAAGGAGGAAGGAGGAAGGAGGAAGGAGGAAGGAGGAAGGAGAAAGGAGGAAGGAGGAAGGAGGAAGGAAAGAGTCTGAGAAGGAGTCAGAGTTGTTACCGACACACCAGTGCTGAAGCCGGTGCGATGCTGAGTTAGTAAACATTCGTTTGCTATTTTATTTTATGTTTCAATTTACATTTAATTTTTGTTTTCAATTTAAATTTTTTTAATTTATTTTCAAATTTTTATTATTTTTTATTTATTTTTAATTTATTTTGCTTAAAACATTTTGTTTTTACTAAAATGTTTATGCTTTTCATGTTTACAACGTAAAAAATTTACGTTTTTACACACTCTAAAGCAGTAAATCAGTAAATCAAACCACCCATCCTACCCTCCCTACCCCACCCATTATCTATTGATCTATTGATCTATTGATCTATTGATCTATTGATCTATTGATTTAAGTCACTTTTCGAGTATCATTTTGGATAAACATAACATAAAAAGCAAGTTCTTTATACACTGACCAGCGAATATATGCTAACGTAACAAAGATTTTATAGTAATAAAGCTAACATAGCATCACCTGAACTACGAATATAATGTACAACGACAAACCTAACACACCTTAAGCACGAATAAACTGTAATCATTAACAAAGTTCCACACTTAACAGCATTAAAGTAACTAACATGGCATATAAAAACGTAACCTATTTATACTTTGTCAAGCATATCTCTGACATATCAATGTTAGTTGTACATTAACATGGTAATATTTAACAAAAATTTATCATACTCTTGTCTAATTACTTTATCATACTGATCAACGAATTAATGCTAACGTAACAAATTTTTTCCCATCAATAAAGCTTACATAGCGTCAACTTAACTAAGAATATAATAAACCACAGCAAACTTAACACAACTTAAGTCTGAATAAACTGCTAACATTATTAACATTGTTAACAACACTAAAGTAACTAGCATAGCATGCAAAAACGTAACTTATTCCTACTTTGTCAAGCATATCTCTAACATAACAATGTTAATTTTACATTAACACGGTAAATTTAACAAAAATTTATCATAACATTGTCTAATTATCATAAAGATCAACGAATATATGCTAACTTAAGAACGTTTTTTAACATTAACATAGTAATATTTAGCAAATATTTATCATAACCCTACCTAACTATCATAATTCCCAACAAATATATGCTAAGTTAACAAAATTTTCACATCAATAACGCTAACATATCATAACCTGAACTAAGAATATACTATACAATGACAAACCTAACATACCTCACGTATGAATAATCTGGTAACATTCCCAAAGTTCCCTACTTATTCAAAGGTAAAGTAGCTAACAGGACACACAAAAGTCAATGTATCCCTACTTTTCCAACATATCAGCAAAAGCTAAAGCAGCATTATCTAACAAAATCCCTTAACCAAGTGACCAATCTATCAAAGATACAACCATCTTGAACTATGATTTGATACTACCTTCATCAAAACACCACTCACATCAAATATAACGTCATTTTGAACTACGAATAAACGTAGACATTAGCAAAATTCTCGGGTGAACCTAACATTACTCAACAAAAACTTAACCTAAGCCCACGTTTCTAACACAATATCACCAGTTAACACAGTAATATCTTACGAAACTTATCATTTCTTTAACAAATCAGTGTTAATTTCACATTGTCGTAGTAATATTTAACAAAACGTAGCAGAAATTAAACATAACCTAACATATCCAACACTTACAATGAAGGAAAACCTACAATAGATAATAACATTCGGAATGACGCATAAAGACATTAACACTTGGAGCTATGAATAAGTTCTCAACCTACGGATAAACATAGCATAAAAATAAGTTCTTTTTATACTAACCAACGAATATATGCTAACGTAACAAAGTTTTCACATTAATAAAGCTAACATAGCATAACCTGAACTAAGAATATAATATACAACGACAAACCTAACACACCTTACGCCCAAATAAACTACTAACATTAACAAAGTTCCGTACTTAACAACAGTAAAATAACTAACACAGCGTACAAAACGTAACCTATTCACACTTTTTTAATCATATCTCTTACATATTAATGTTAATTTTACATGAACATGGTAATATTTAACAAAAAATCATCATAACCCTGTCTAATTATCATACTGACCAGCGAATATATGCTATCGTAACAAAGTTTTTTACATTAATATAGTAATATTTAACAAAAATTCATCATAACCTTACCTAACTATCATAATACCCAACGAATAACTGCAAACTTAACAAAGTTTTATCCAAACATAAAAATAACAAAGTTTTATGCAAACATAACATAAAAATAAGCTCGTTGAATAAAATATCATAGTAAAATGTAATAGTTTACTGATTTTAAAGCAGTAAATCAATAAATCAGTAAATCAAATCACCAGCCCCTTCACTCCCCTCCCCACCCCACCTTCCATGATCTATTGATCTATTGATCTATTGATTCAAGTCATATTTCGAGTATGATTTTGGATAAACATAACATTAAAAAAAGTTCTTTATATACTGACCTACAAATATATGCTAACGTTACAAAGTTTTAACATCAATAAAGCTAACATATCATAACCTGATCTAAGAATATAATGTACAACGACAAACCTAACATGCCTTACGCACGAATAAACAATCAACATTAACAAAGTTCTATACTTAACAACAGAAAAGTAACTAACATTACATACAGAACGTATCCTATTCACACTTTTTCAATCACAGCTGTAACATATCAATGTTATTTTTATCTTAACATAATAATATTTAACAAAAAATTATCATAACATTACCTAATTACCATACAGACCAACGAATATATGCTTAGGTAACAAAAGTTTTCACATAAATATATATATTCAAATATTTTTAAGATATATAAAGACATATATATATATATATATATATATATATATATATATATATATATATATATATATATATATATATATATATATATATATATATATATATATATATATATATATATATATATTATGTATCGATACTACGAAATATTGATTTTATGTATCGTTATAACAAAGTATTGGTATTCGATATAATTGAACCCAACAAATATTGAAAGAGAACTCTAGAAAATTAGTGCTGCCGAAAAGTGAAATTTTACCATATATATATATATATATATATAGCAGCATAGTATATGTTAGTTATATATATATATATATATATATATATATATATATATATATATATATATATATATATATATATATATATAGGCTCAATTTTACATAGACTGACAGATTCGATTTCTTTCCGTTGGTTGCCAGATCTTACAAATTTGACCTTCCGACTGTCCTTTTATGCCAAAGAAAATTTATTTTTATGGTATACTTTTATCTCGCAATTTTTCTATCTGGCCCAGCCTATATATATATATATATATATATATATATATATATATATATATATATATATATATATATATATATATATATATATATATATAATTTTATAACTTTACCATAAAAGTAAATGGTCTTTCGCATAAAAGGAGTCGGAAGGTAAAATTTTTAAGATTTTACAACCAACGGAAAGAAATTGAATCTTACTCTATGCCCCATGTACAACCTAACCTAATCGATTTTGTTAGCCCATAACTAGGACCTAACCTAAGGTATTTTATTAGCCCCGAAGTACGCGTTAACCTAATGGATTATGATATATTTAAAGCCATGTGAAGATAAATATATATATATATATATATATATATATATATATATATATATATAGTTATAAGGTTGTTATATATATATATATATATATATATATATATATATATATATATATATATATATATATAAAAATATATAAACTTTTGACAGGATTTATCTTATAGATATATATAAGTTATATATATATATATATATAAATATATATATATATATATATATATATATATATATATATATATACTTACATCAAATAGATAACCTTATGAGAGCTTCATTGAATGAGATAAAGGGATCTTCTTTATATTTTCTTAACATAAAATAATAACTTAATCTTAAACTTTTATTAAAAGGAAGGCGAAAGTTATAAAAAAATTACCCTTGTAAATCGCTTCGACAAATACTTTTAGGAGACCGGAAATAAAAATTAAAATTTTCCTTATAAATACTGCATTCGCTATCACAAACACAAGTTTTACACTCTAAGATTAACATTAAAACATTAATAATGCTAGCAACGTTGTTTTTTATCAGAAATTATACAATTTAAGTTAACACAACCACTTTCAATAAAGGTCAAAAAGAAACTGCCTCCATAACTGTCCACAAGATCACTTTGAATAAAAAGTACAAATTCTGGCAACCAAGGACAAATTCTAATAAAATGGACAAATTCTAGCAACCTGCAGTTTAATACCAAATCTGTCAGTCTATCTAATATTAAGCATATATATATGCGGCGCACGAAAACGCGAAAGCATTTCACGATAAATGCGAAACGGTTAAACACCCAAAACGATTGAACGAAGCAATACTG
>JABUQX010090282.1:0-12991 GCA_015478945.1 Trachelipus rathkii | reverse complement strand
CGGGATAAGATGGTCGTATCATGTTGGCAAGCCTTCGTGAGTGAGAAGGAATTTTCTTGGTTTAAAGACTTTTCTATTTGAGCATGTTTTTGTTTAGAGAGCATCTCGATGTACTTAGGTGAAGAAGACAGAGATTTAGTTATGACGTGAGCATATAAATATAACTTCACTCTTTTGGTAAGGGTTTTGATATTTTTGTGCGTAGTGATTTTTATGAAATAATACCAGATTCTATTAAGCTCTGTGTTTATTTATTCCTCTAGAGTGGTTATGGGAATAGTATAAATGGGACTGATTTAGCAAATTAATATCTGAATGTTTAGTGGTTTGTGAATATATATGGCGTCGGTCTGGGTTTGAACGTAATGACGTAAAATTGGTGTGTGTGTGCTATTCTAATTTTGAAATTTTTGAGTTTCTCCTATATACAGTGTTTATGCAATTTTTCGCATTTAATTTTGTAGATGCCAGCATTTGTATTTAGGTTATTGTCTAAAGGTTTAAGTGCATCCTATTCAGTATAATCTTTAAATAGGATTTTTGGAAATTATAGACCCTCTTCTATGTCAGTGTTGCGATTACTAGTTGATTACAGCGAGATATCACACGTCATTTTTAGTGTAAGATAGTTGGGGTACGGGTAGTATTACTATAGTGTATCAGGATTTGTTTCGTTACATATGTATGACGTACATGAGCGGTTTGTAAAATTTATTTTAGCTTTTTTTTTAAAGAATTTGTTTGATATCGTGATATTGGGTGGTAAATATTTTATCTTGATGAAGCCGATATCATGCATTTTTAATGTATTGAAGTTTTATGTTTTGATTAAAGAAATTTTTTTGTAATTGATATCACAAAGTAGTTATATGGGCTAGTAGGAGCGCGCGCATTTTGAGATTACTTAAAACTACAGGTAAGGCTCTTTTGTAGAGTATGGTCTGGCGTATGATACTTCCTTATAGGTGACAATTAACGTAGGGTTTGTGTAAGTTAGTTTGTCAAGCTCGTTGCTAAATATCTTATATTTCAATGTTACCGGGTAATATGGTGTGCTTTCCGAGCGTGCTAGATCCGTGTATCTCACCTTATATCTAGCTACCCATAGCAATGTATTATAGCTTGGAAAAAGATAAAGTTGCAGAGAAATTCTACTGTAAATGATTTATAGTTAAATTTCCGTAATATATAGTGGAATATAATTACTTGTTATATATAAAAGTTTGAGAAGTTGTGTTTCTATTATATTATTGGTTCCTTGGAATCATGGCTGATACCAACGTGCGTTACTATATACATTACCATTATCCAATATTTACTCATTTGTGATATATATATATAGCTAGAGAAATATTGATGTGAGTTTTCATATGATTTAGCTCCTTAAGATTAGGAATAATTGATAAAATTTAGTATATTGATATGATGAGCCTACATACATTAGGCCTCCTGATAGATCACTGTTTATATAAGTATTTATTTGTTGATGTAAAAAGGAATGCTGATTGAATGTTGAAAGAGTGTTAATAATCGGAGATTAATAAAGGATATTCTGGGCAAGAAATATTAGTTTATTTTTGTGAGGAGATTAATGTTGTTCCTAAAAGGTTTTAATGAGTAGTCAAACCTGGACACTGTAGTAATTATAAAGATATATATAGGGGACGTTCAAAAATAAACAATATTGAAAGTTTTGAAAAAGCCCCTGCTGTTCGGCACTTTATTGATCACGCCCATTCTCTTCTTTTTCCGCTTTTATAGCTGATGATTATGATTGCCCTAAAAGAAGTTGAAATTTTTGGGCTAACCATTTTTGCAGAAAAGATTTATTGTGTTATGTCAATTGAGGTTGGATATTTAATGGGTTATGGCGTACGTAAATAGTGAAGAGCTATGTGTTGTCCGTTGTTATTTTCATATATATTTACGGGGATGGTCAGTAATGTAGAAGCGGGTATAAGGGATATAGGTATGAGTAGGCTTTAAAATTTCTGAAAATTTTGACTGTTCATACAACAAAATTCATCTTAGTGTAGGAGCGGTTTAAGGACTTACTTCTTACAATGGATAAGTTAGTATTGTATTGTGTTAAGTCTATTTTGGCATTCATTATATTGTAAATTATTTAGGAATTTACAAAGTATTAGATCATATTTGGAAATTTAATTACTAATATACATATATACTGTTTAACCTTTGTCTGATCTGCTAATGGTTATCTCTTGTTCTGATATTTTGAAGAGTTTTTAAAGCTCTAGAGAACAAATTTGTAAGCTATAGGTATTCACAGTATTTTTCAAATAAAGTCTTTTTTTAAGTTTTAAATTAGGTATTACCAAATAATGACGATTATATACAGTATACTGTCTTTTGGTGTCTCAATTCTAATTGTTTGGTTGTACTTTCTATTTTACTCAAGTGCGGTTGGTATTATGTTTTGGTTGTACTAAGATTTTTCCATTGATTGAAATATTTAGTTAAATTGGTCCATGGGTCTTAATCCATATCCTAAGAGAGCTTTCTCAGTGTTGTTTAGAATATAATTTGAAAATTTTTTAATATTATTTTGATTCATTTGTGTACTCCAGATACTATTTTTAAAAATCCGATCTAGTTTATTGTTTTGAAAAGTTTTTCTTGTGGTTGCTTTTATATTTTTAACTTGGCATGCATAATCCAATATAGCGGTAAACATATTGTGGTCATCGTAATTGCTGTAATAAAATTGTTGGAAGTGTTTATAGTTCCAGTAGTTTGTTCTAAATTTCTCCTTGATTTCCATATTCATCTTTTGTATTTTATAAAGAAGTAAATGATAGTAAATGTCAGGAAATGGATCACTTCTGTCAATGTATACAATTTTAGAAACGAAACTCTTCGGAATTATACAATCGTTTAGACAGTTTGTAATAAATCTAAGGTTACATATTGTCAAGTTAGCTGCGATGAGGGAATCTAGGTATTTGTAAAATTTCTGTTTTAACTTGTAATTTAAATTTAAAAAAGTAGTTACCTCTTGTTGTCAATCACGCTCCATAATGTAGAGATGTTATAAGAATACTACCTTCTCGTAGTTTGTTATGTATAGTCATTAGTCCAACACCGATAAAATAACAACCATAAATTAATAATAATTTTGCTAATATCATTATACCTATTTCAAACACTGAAAATAGAAAACTAATAGAATCATTTATAATAATAAACACAAAAAATTTCAATCTGCAAAAGAGGTGAAGTTCTTCTGGACGACATAACAAATCATTACTTAAAAGAATAGGTCTCTCTAAACAAAAAGCTCATAAATGTTGAAACAAGAAAATTCTATCACCACGAAGTTTCCAGAACGACCAAGTTGCCAACAAATTTAATAGTCAAATTCATTAAGAATGGAGAACTTTACTTATCAGTCACGAAAGAAGTGAGGTGATCATACCCAGACAAGTTGATATTGTATATATTAATTTGTGTTATTAAAAATAAAATAATAAAATAAACTTAATATCTGTAAAGATCTTTTACATACAAGGGTTTATGTAACTCTAAACACCTAAACTAAAATACAAAACTACAGTACAACACATAATAAATCATTCATCTCATCACTATATAACTAATATATATAAAACATCAAATATATATATATACTAAAAAAAACAATAATCCATATATACATCACAGTAATAAATACTCACTAAACACAAAATCACGCAAAACTATAAACAACGCAGGTCGTCCTTAAAGCTATAAACAAATCATATTACACAACTCTAAATACAAAAATCTATCTCTCTCTTCTCTCATAACCATCACTACTCTAAAAAACATACATATACTAATCACTGTACCTAAATACAATGATACTCCATAAACAACACCACGTCCACCCTAAATCAATCAAAATCTCAATATATACAACTAATACACATAATAGTAAAACAACAATACTAATACAAATATAAATATACCTACACTTTATTATACATTAAAACTTAAAAATATGTCATCTACATCACTATTAAATATATATCAACTAAGCATACCTATGCATGATACCTATATTATACTATATTTATATATATATATATATATCAATATATTATATTATATATATAATATATAATATATATATAGTTATATAAATTATAATATAATATACCTTATAATATATATAGTATATACTATATTAATATAATATATATAGTATACTATATAATATATATACTATATTATATATATTTTAAATCGATTGTATATCACGTATTGGCAGACTATCATGTAAAGAATTATGTCACACCCATCAACAAATTCGCTCCCAAAAATTCGCGAAAGATTTAAAACATAGAAGCCTGCTAACGCATTACCAAAGAATAAACACAACTTTACATCGTCCTTTTTTGAGATTTCTTTTGACATTATTAAAAATGGGAGAGAATTTGTCGGAAAACAAAAAATTACGGTAAGTTATATTAGCGGAACAAAATAGACAGGAACGAAACAAAAATACCATACCCATACGAGCACTTATTTTAGGATCATTATTTCTAATGATGAGGTGATGTAATTAATATTAAATAACCTTTATCAAAGATATTTAATTTAAAAAAACAATTAATAAAGAACTTATTTCGTATTATTCAACATTATTTGTTTTTATTATATTAACATTTATATTAATATACAATTTAACTTTTTGTTTCTTTATTATTGTTACTTAATTTAATTATTGTACATTATTATTATCTATATTATTATTATTTATTATTATAGTTATTATATGTGATTATTATTCTTATTATATAAATTATTATTATTATTATATTTCTATATTAAATATTATATATTATGATTTGATTATTATTTTAATTATTATTATTATTATGTCATTATTTTATATTCCATTATATTTTATTATTATTACTTATCTTTAAAACGATTATTTTATTTTATTATTATTATTACTTATTATTATATTTATACTATATATATTATATTATTATTATTATTTATTTTTCATTATTATTATTATTAATTATATTTATTATATATAATTATTATTATTAAATTATATATTATTATTGTTCATTATTATATTAATATTATTATTAGTATATTATTATATATTATTAATTATTATTTTATTTTATTATTATCTATTAATTTTATATTTATATTTATATATTAATATTATTATTAAGCTTATTATTATTATTATTATTATTTTTTATTATATAATTTTCATTTAATCATATATTTATTACAGATTTAAACACATTATTACTTTTAAATATTTATTAAATTTTATATATCATATTTTTTTTTTTTTTGTTTTTTTTTTTTTATTTTATTTTTATATACATTCTATACACCCAGCTATTACCACATCAAATGGGCAGACACTATTCAAGAGGGCAGAGGTTGTTCACGCCTCAGGATCGAACAACCTAACGCAAATTTACGCGAGAACGAAGGATTGCGTTTACTTAATTCACTCCTTTGCATGGGGAGATTAAATTCAGAAGGAAACACAGAAGATGGAAGAGAATTACCACATAACAGAGTTGGCAGAAAGAAGGAAGCCAGCAGCAAACACTCGTCTGGGTTACCAAATATCAACACAAAAATCATGTGCAGATAATACCTAACAGAATAAATCAATCTTAATCCAATATAATAAAATAATCCAATATAACAATAAATAATAACTAATAAAAATTAATAAATAAATCAAAATAATAATAATAATGAATAATCATAAATAATAATAACAATATATATATAATTTATCACAAATTTCAATACACATGAATATAACTAAATAAATATAATATTAATACATAATAATAAATAAATAAATCTAAAAAATCAACATAAAAAATAAATATATTCATTAATAGATAATATATATAATTAATAATAATATATATTATAATGAAAATAATATAATAATTAATAATAATGAATAATAATATAATTATAATATACTAATTAGCAATCATAATATAAACTCTAAATAAAAATAAATGAAAAAATATAAACCTTTATAGTGACATAGTATATACATCTTACTGTTTAAAATACAAACCTATGAACATACAAAGCCGCATCAAACCACCCTCTCTCAAGCCGACCTTAGACCAACACGCCCAGACCCACCAAACACCAGAACAACAGACACACTCCAACAGAGTTCCTGACGACATCTAAAAAATTGCACATTTAAACTGGTTACAACATTTATACGCACATGATCATTGAGAAATTTCTTTTGACACAATATTCACACTCACAATACCACTTTTCAACTTTCGCTACTTGATACAATCTCGATAGAATCAACTAACGTGACATCTATAGTATGGCGAAGCAACTTATAGCTTCCCATAGACGACCAAGGTTCACTATAGAGTCTAGCTAAATCCAAGCAAGCGTCAGTTTCAATCATGCCACCAATCATCACTAGTCTCCGATCTAATATCCCCATACAATATTGTCAAAGGTTACTTCGCTCAATACAACTTTGAGCAGACAGATAATCACAAACGATGGTCCGCCATATCAGATTCACTATTAAACCACATATCTATCCAGCTGAATCGACTTTACACTAATATCTTTCAAACATTCTCTACCAGTATTACCAGCATCTCCCATTTCTGACGAAGGAACTCCACAATTTCCTATCGTAGACAACCCACAAATATCGTCTGACGAAAAGAAAAAAACAAATTTTGTACTACCTTCAATCAAGGACAAATGACTCTCGCTCAGCACATATATATTAACGTTTTCACACTATGATAGTAACGAGTTCGATAGGGATATGTATGGAGTATTATCAATATGAGATACACGTAATTATAGACATTTCAAGCAACTCAATCATAAATTACGCACTACTACATTAGATAGAGCCCTCACAAGCATAGTATAATAATATTACTTTACTTCATTAGCTATATATGCTCATCACACTACAGTCAAATTGACAACTGACTATACTAGCATTAGCTTGTCAAAATCTAACAGCAAGCAGAACGGAGCAACCATCTGTGTCACTCGCATCAACTCCTCACGTTATAACTAATACTAAGCAATAGATACTTGTAGTTAGATATAATTCACACCACAAATCTATAAAGCTCTAGCGAAAAACGAACAGATAAAATTCGCGCAGCACTTAATCTCTGAAATCCTATCGACGTTATTATTTCAAATATAGAGCGAGAACATGAATCAAAGAACAAAATATGTCGTTGGACGTGTCAATCTTGATAACAACAACGATTGACCAACCTCCATACAGGGAATAACCAGCAGCAGTGACAGACAAAACATATGAAACAATACAGAACAAGCTCCAATTACCAGAAAGAAACATCTCATCAACAAATTAATCAATACGCAACAACATCTACAAGATTTATGCAAGGTAGAAGAAAACACGAACAGAAAACAGTTTAAACATTGTGAACTCTTATTATCCTGTTAACAATGCAGATTTCAGTGGATATCACATTACTCAGCAACTTCACTATAACAACGCGGCCAAACAACACCGAGGCTGTACCCACTTAAATCGCCGATACATAATATCGCAAATCCATCGAACCAAGTAAATATATACAGCGCTCGTATAAGATCAGACACAAGAGCATAGTCAACCATAATCGCGCCTATAAAATTTTATACTATGCCCACCAAAGAAGTTTAAATGTTTAGGCGCAAAGAAACAACAAACTCTATGAAAATATCTAGATAAATTTGACAGTCACAGTATAACCTGATAAATATGCTGATACAGGACGATCTAGCATAAAATTCATTTCAGCGCGCACTTAAAGGCACCAGAAACTATCTCTTTAACATATGTAAGAAAGACTAACAAAGATCGATATACACAGAATTGTGTCACACGAGAAAACAATAGCAAAGGAGAAGACATCGTAGTTAGCAATACATAAAGTATAACGTTTAACTGAGACCAAGAGCCATCAGGAGGACAACGAAAACCGATCAACTTTACTCTAAAACCAATCAGCAAAATAACCACAAAACCTATATATATCTTAAAAACAACAGAACAAGTTGTACATTTAAACTAAAGCTGAAGGAAACATATAGCTCCATTTGAAAAATTACATAATCTTCATATAAAAACCCATCATCTAAATCAAAACCTCAAGTACTAGATAAACACAACAAATATAACTATCAGCTCGAGGACGTCTATATCTTCTACTATTACAGTTAGCAATATACAAGGATCTATACAACCAGAAATTACAACTTCCACGACAGTAGACAGTGATTTTTCGCTAAGAGATCAATTTGGTATAATTAATACTCGCAATAGAAGTGGCCGCATTGTTTTATGATTTACAACACACGAACTTCGCAAATAAACCTATGAGAGTGTCTCAGATGAACAAACTCCTGAAAAACTATAAATTACGTATCAGACTAAGCATGAACATCTAAGGTACCATCTTTTCATTAACTTTCAGCCCAAAGAACCGCTTAACTCATTCAACTCTGCTCCACGGAATACGTATACAATCATTGTCTACTTGTAAGCATACCAATATATTCAATGATTAAGAGAAGTATTCAAATTATATAAAAAATACCTACAATTTTTTGATAATGACTAAAAGTCCGTTTACCCTATAAGAATTCAATTGCCTTATTATCAAAAAAAACTTTATATATCACAATATATTATAAGCTTTAAGAATACTAGATTCTAAAAATATTTTTATTCCATAAAATCTTAATAATGAAAAAACATACATCGCATGAACTAAAATAAACAACATATATCATTACAGAGGCAATATTACTACAGATACATTAATAAAATAAACTATAAATACGTAAGAGTATTTAACAAAAACCCCACATAACCTAACCAACATCAATCACAAATAATAAAATAATTCAATAATAACCATAATATCAATATAATAACTATATAATAATAAAACATCATGACTATATATCACATGAAATCAATAATACAGTCAAATATACATATAATACAATAATATCAGACACGACTATACATATACTGCTCAAGACACACACAATAAATACATATAATACAAATAATACTAACATGATCAAGGATGAACAAGCAACATATCAATCTCTCATAGAACAACATAAAATTAATCACACAATAAACAATTATATAATCACGTACTAATAATAAATAACTATATAATAAAGCCAACAAACTATTAATTGACTAATATATATATTATGATCTAAACTTTAAATCTTAAAAAGAATAATACAATCAAACGTTTTTTATAATGTTTTAAACCAAATATCATATAATAAATTTTTAGTAACTACATACAATAACTACAATAATACATAATTCAAGATAACTAAAAATTACAAAATCGATCCATAATAACATAATAATAAAATAAATACTATATAATAATGAATGATAGATGATGATGACGTGATACAGAAGCTTCTTGAGGAAGAGAAATAATTGATGTGATGATGATGATGATTGTGATGATGATGATGATGGGATGATGATGATGATACGAAGAAGATAAAAGGATAATGAAAATGTAATGATTGTTTTGAAACATCGATAATGACATAAAAACATATGAATAATGTTAAATGATAATAGATAATAGCTAATCGAAATAACTGATAATGATAATCGAGTTAATCATATTGATAAATCTCGATAATCGATAAACTGAAATGTTATTTATAATTGAACTTATAATGATATAAAAAACATAAATAAAAATAATAATAATAAACTACTATTAACTACTACTACTACTTACTAACAATACTCTAATAATATAATAATAATAATAATAATAAAATAAATAATAATAATCAATTATAATAATAATAATCAAATACAATAACATAAATAATAATAATATACTAATAACTACTAATATTAATATGAATATTTATAATTATAATAAATTAATAATCAATAATAATAATATATTAATTATAATAATATATATAATATAATAATAATAACTTATAATTGAAATATATGTATCTAGAAAAAACCACACCACAATATATTTTTAGACAATAATCTTTAAAGATCATAATTTAATAACTCAATAATAATAACTAATAGATTATTAACAATATACATAATATAAATAATAATAACTAATAAAATATAAATATAGATACATAAAGCATAATAACTAAATATCGATCGCAATTGACTTGAAAAATCATGATGATGTATGTAATGAATAATGAATACTACGATGAATCAATGAATCGATAAGTGATAATAAGAATAATGATAATATAATGATAATGTATATATATGATAATGATATGATAATATGAATAATGATATATGATTAATGATAAAATGTATATTTTGAAATAAACATATTAATCTATAATCAATTAATAATAATAAGATATTAAGTAAACTTTCCAAGTTAAAAATAATAACTACTACTACTATAACTAATAATAATATATATAATAATATAATCTTATAATAATTCATAATAATAATAAAAATAATTATAATAATAATAATAATTAAATAATTAATAATAATATAATAATAATAATATATATATAATAATATAAAAAAATAATATAATAATAATATTCCAGAAACACACAAAACACAATCACCAAACCCCCAAAACTTAAAATTCTATATTATCTGAGAACATGTTTGAACATTCTTAAGCAAAAAATACTTATACAAAGAATGAACAAACGATTATGAAAATAATATCTTCAAATCTTTGAGGGCGATCTAATTGTGTTAGTAGTAACAATAACATCACAAATTTAAATGAAACAAAAAAACAGTGTGGTACACATAGGCAAGAACTCGGATAGTTACATAATATAATATATATTAACTATTAATTAAGACTATACAAACTAAATATAATTATAAATAATATCAACTAATATATCACTAAAACTAAGTACCTATATAATATAACTACATATAAATAGCTCAATCATATATACACGGATATCATGAATAATCTATAACTAATATATGACAACTATCATACGAAAACATAATATCCTATATAATATAAATACTACGCCTTCTTCAGGCTGGAGATACAAAAAGATACTACTGTTACACCTGAGGCATAGTGCGGCAACTCCAACACGTGAATAGTAATGCAACTAACCATGGTGTAAAAAAGTACTTGGTTAGTAACAATTCATAGTGGGGTAGCAGGGGACAAGGGTGTGTCGTACTCTTCTCCTGCTTACTTCAATTTAATATAACGAAGGGTTATCGACAGAAAATTAGAGGTGCCAACGGTGGGAAGAGAGAACCTAGGCTACACTCATAAGAAGATGATGAGAAATGGAGATGGTGCAGGTGCCCCTACACTATATTATAGAACACCTGCAAAAAGTGAATACACACGCACTATACCAATACAGTCAATAGATATGGACACAGATGGCCCCAACCAACTCGTCAAACACGACATGTCTCAGACGAATTATGCATTATAGAGAAATTCGTACTGTGACAACAAATTTCGTCTCTGACAAATGCGCCAGGTTGTCCCAATCGAGGGTTTCGTGGCTTTCCCCATCATGTACCACACGATGTTTTCGATGGTCCTAAACGAGATGCCAACGGAAATTTCGCTACGAAAACTAAGAATAAATCGTACAACAAACGAAACGTTATTTCCAGAAATACTTCTCGCAGAATAATACAAATAAAATATTATAAAATGCAAACATTCCACAAACCTATTAACGAAAGCATACCATTCGTAATAATTATCATCCCATTTCCAAAACATTTTCAGATGTATAAAAACCATATGTACCAATAATAAGATTACTTCTTATTATTATCACCTATATATTATAATCTAAATAATAATACTAAGATAAAGTACTAAAAAAAAAACAAACCCCAATAATATTAAGAACAGAGACCCGAATATTTAAATCACTAACTAATATATATAATATACTATTAATATATTACTATACTTAAAATAATACTATATGTAAAAGGGAAGGTTCTTTATATGATTCGCAAAAAGGATGGTGTTCCTATATTATATGTAAAAGAAAAATGATAATATAAAAAGTAAAATTTTTTTTACAATGCGTTTTATATGGT
Source organism: Trachelipus rathkii (assembly GCA_015478945.1). Taxonomy (NCBI): domain Eukaryota; kingdom Metazoa; phylum Arthropoda; class Malacostraca; order Isopoda; family Trachelipodidae; genus Trachelipus; species Trachelipus rathkii. The sequence continues at coordinate 834 of JABUQX010090282.1, read as the reverse complement.
CATTTAAAGAACAATAATTTTTATTTGAAGGTTTTAGTTATAAATTTGCATTTAATTAATTTTATTGATATTTTCTGCGAAAATATCAGAAATAAAATGTCGTGAAGAACAGGAAATAGAATGAGAGAATAAACGGAGTACCATTGAGATGTTTGGTCATGTGGAAAGGACTGATGATCATAATCGGTTGGTTAAGAAGATGTACAGGTGTTTGGAATCGACCGGTTGGGAGGCCGAAGGAAAGTGGATTGAGTCGGTAAAGAATGCCTGGAGGAGAGGATGTGTTAGGCGAGATAAAGGTATGATTAATAGGAGGACATGCGGGGTTTTTGTAAGGGTATTTTTGGCACCTGGGCCATGGGATGAACCACACATTGACCAGATGCCATAGTGAGTCGCAGTCTCGTGAACCTAGGGTAGATTTTTCTGACTTGCGGACGAATTAAAACTTATAAGCTATTTTATAAAGGGGCGTAGGCTGGAGCTTTCTTTTCGAACTTTGTAGTCATATTCTTTACTATTTACTTTCTTCTTAAGCATTCGAATTAATTTATTTCTGAATAATAAATAATTTCTGGAAATAATTTTTCGTGAGAAAGAAAGAAATGAGGAATAAACGAGAGTACAATTTAGATGTTTGGTATGGAAAGGATGGATTGTATCGTCTGCCCAAAGAGATGTGCATGGGTTGGGAACCGACCGCTGGGAGACGAGAGAAAAAGTAGAATTGAGTCAGTAAGAATGCCTGAGAGAGAATGCGAGTATAGGCCAGAATTAAAGGGTTTGGCATATAGGAGTGAATGTGAGGGTTTGTAAGGGGTATGGATTACGGGC